>RJWK010008004.1:0-48570 GCA_004363435.1 Platanista minor
TTTTTTTTTGCAGTACGTGGGCCTCTCACTGCTGTGGCCTCTCCCATTGCGGAGCACAGGCTCCGGACGCGCAGGCTCAACGGCCATGGCTCACTGGCCCAGCCACTCCGCGGCATGTGGGATCTTCCCGGACCGGGGGACGAACCCCTGTCCCCTGCATCGGCAGGCGGACTCCCAACCACTGCGCCACCAAGGAAGCCCTCTTGCTTCTAATTAATAGTAACTGGTAACTGATTTTAAAATATATTTTTTTAATTTCCTTAACAAGTTAGGAATAGAAAAGAAAAACTTCCTTCATCTGTTAACAGGTATCCACCAAAAAAACTACACAGACATTATACTTAATGTTGAAATATTAGAGGTATTTCCTTTAAAATAAAAAACAAGAAGGGATTCTAACCATCACCATTATTGTCCTAGCCAGTGCAATAACATGAACAAAAATTTTAAAGTAATTATAAAAATCAGGAAGAAAATAATTGTCATTATTTGCAGACAGTGTATTGGACTGCCTAAAAATTCCATAAGAATCAACCTTAAGAGGAGGCCAGTGAGCTAGCCAGGGGCATGACCAACACAGTCAATGATCATGACCAGTTAGAAAGCTGTCCATTCACAATAGAAAAAATATAAATTACATATTTATATTTTTAAAGTATGTATAAATTATACATGAATATGTATATATATAATAACTAGAAATAAAGCTAACCAAAAAAATGTGCAGAACTTATAGGAAGACAACTATAAAACTTCATGAATACATTTCTAAATGGGAAAACTTAATACTAAAATGATGTCAGATCTCCACTACATAGAAAAAGAGATTCCAGATGGACTTTTTTTTAAGAGAATGAAAGGGAAGTGTTCTTGCTTCTAATTAATGGTAACTGTCCATTGGTAGTATTGTCCAGGAATGGAAGGTTCTTCTTATCTTGTCGATCAGACAGGTCTCAACCCTCAGAGAAAAGCAAGAAAAGAGAGAAGAGAAGAATGGAAGGCAGGACAGAGTTATCTTCTCTATAGTCAAGGCAAGACTAAGCAGAGAAAAGTAAAAGTGTCCTCTCACCCCCCTACACTCTGATACTAAAGTAGACTATACGATAGTGCAGCCCCTCCAGTAATAACATGCATATGGTGCCTGTCTCATAGTAGTCAATCAGTGTTAGCTGAGTGAATAAACATACAAGTGAAGAATCTCAACATGTCCAATGTTTAAGCAAATCAACAATAGAAACAGAAGCTGTATCGGAGACAATCTTCTTTTTAACTTATTTTATTTATTTATTTGTTTGTTTGTTTTTGGCTGCATTGAGTCTTCGTTACTGCATGTGGGCTTTTCTCTAGTTGAGGCAAGCTGGGGTTACTCTTCATTGTGGTGTGCAGGCTTCTCATTGCAGTGGCTTCTCTTGTTGCAGAGCACAGGCTCTAGGCGCACAGGCTTCAGTAGTTGTGGTGCCCGGGCTCAGTAGTTGCGGTTTGCGGGCTCTAGAGCACAGTGTCAGTAGTTATGGCACTCGGGCTTAGTTGTTCTGTGGCTTGCGGGATCTTCCCAGACCAGGGCTCGAACCCATGTCCCCTGAATTAGCAGGCGGATTCTTAACCACTGTGCCACCAGGGAAGTCCCTGGCAGGCGGATTTTTAACCACTGCACCACCAGGTAAGTCCCTCTAAGACAATGTTTACTTTCAAGAATCAGCCGTGATAGGGACTTCTCTGCTGGCGCTGTGGTTAAGAATCCACCTGCCAATGCAGGGGACAGGGGTTCAAGCCCTTGTCCAGGAGGATCCCACATGCCGCGGAGCAACTAAGCCCCTGTGCCACAAATACTGAGCCTGCGCTCTAGAGCCTGCGAGCCACAACTACCGAGCCCGTCTGCCTAGAGCCCGTGCTCCACAACAAGAGGAGCCACCGCAATGAGTAGCCTGTGCACCACAACAAAGAGTAGCCCCCGCTCGCCTCAACTAGACAAAAGCCCACCAGCAACAACGAAGAACCAACCAAAAATAAATAAATAAAATAAATTAATTTATAGAAAAAAAACAAATCAGCAGTGATAAAGAAGTTCTTATTTCCCCATTGCCTTTGAGCAAATATTCAAAGTGTGGACTCTCACTGGGTGGTATCAACTAAATTCTTATGAAAATTCATTAACTTCATCAGCAGACTGAATTACTTTTCAATGCATACACAGTCTTCCACATTCTATGTCAGCTGAGGTCAAGTCCTTTTTGCAGTTGGCCTGGGAGGAAAAATAAGAGTAGATGCCAGGAATTTAGGGTATGTGCCAAAAGGGAAAAAAGGCGCCAGCACTGGCAGTCACCAGAAGAATCAGCTCCAGTTTGCCTTGTTTGTTTATCAAATGTCCCGTCACAGGACCAGATTCCCTGCCATTCTATGAATGCATATAGCAAGACTCAACAGTTGTGTCATGGTTCATTGAGGAAACAGCAAGAATTCCAGAATCAAGAGTCGAGCTGCTGTGATACCCATTAATGCATTCGTAAACAAAGAAGCTGTTTATCTGTAGATTTGTGTTCTGATATTTCACAACTGCCTGAGCAGGCTTTGTTCAGTCCATGATAAGTAGACCTCACCCTGGCTTGCTGAGCATGCCATCTGTTAAATTCAGTCTCAACTACTGCTAATGTTGCCTCTGGTAGCTTACAAAAACTAACATTCACTTTCTTCTTTTTCTTTCTTTTTCTTTTAATGAGCAGATAGTGCAGAGAGTTCCCATATACCCCGTCTTCCCTGAACACTTTTCCCTGCATTAGTGTCGTACATTTGTGACAAATTGATAAATCAATAGTAAGGTCCACAGTTTATATTAGAGTTCATTCTTTGTATCATACAGTTCTATAGACTTTGACAAACGCACATGTATCCATCATGCATCATACAGTATCATGCAGAATAGTTCCACCTCCCTAAAAATCCCCTGAGCTTCACTTCTTCATCCCTCCTCCTGTCTCCCCTTGAGCACTGGAAACCTCTGATATTTTTACTGTCTCCATAGTCTTGCCTTTTCCAAAATACCATGTAGCTGGAATCGTACAGCGCGTAACCTCTTCGGATTGGCTTCTTTTACCTAGTAATATACATTTAAGATTCCATGTTTTTGCATTGCTTGATAGCTCATTTCTTTCTTTTTTTTAAATAAATTTATTTATTTTGTTATTTTATTTTGTTTTACTTTTTGGCTGCGTTGGGTCTTTGTTGCTGCACGCAGACTTTTCTCTGGTTGCCGTGATCAGGGGCTAATCTTCGTTGCGGTGTGCTGGTTTCTCATTGCAGTGGCTTCTCTTGTTGCAGAGCATGGGCTCTAGGTGCACAGGCTTCAGTAGTTTGGGCTCGCGGGCTCTAGAGCACAGGCTCAGTAGTTGTGGCGCATGAGCTTAGTTGCTCCGTGGCATGTGGGATCTTCCGGGACCAGGGTTCAAACCATGTCCCCTGCATTGGCAGGCAGATTCTTAACCACTGCGCCACCAGGGAAGCCCAGCTCATTTCTTTTTATTGCTGAATAATATTCCATTGTTTGGAGGTACTACAGCATGTTTATCCATTCAAGTGACACTGATGTTCACTTCTGGCTGATTTGAACAGCTCATAGAGAGGAATCAGTGGGATGGTTTTATGTTTTCCCTAAGATACTCTAGGGTTTTTTATGTGCGTTTATAAGATATGGGCTGGGAAGAGGGGGAATGAAAGTCACCCACTATTCCAAGACAAAACCTCTTAAACAGTTTAGTTTATTTCCTTCCAGTCATTTTTTTATATATTCACATTTTAAAATATTGAAGTCACATTATAAATACAATTTTTATCTTGTGTTTCTCACTTACCATTATGAAATTTTGTTGTGGATAGTATGGTTCTCTGACAAGATCCCCTCCCCAAGGCTGACAAATGACATATGACCCCCAGCTGTTGGGAATATCAGCTGCTGACAGCTCACAGTTATGTCCCTCAGTAGGACTTGTTCTTGGCCTTGGCCAAGGTTATGCTCCCTCCCTGGGTGAGCCCATGGCCAATGACTGGCTGATGCATGAATACAGAGACCCTCTTGTCTCAATTTGGGAAAACTCAGAAGAACCATGTCAGCTCCAGAGATCCCTGTAGAGTCAGGTGAGGCCTCAGTTACAACTACACTGCAAATCACCTTCTCCCTCTATCCAATCCTTCCTTCTTTATTTTTAATCTGAGAACATTCCCCATATAGCTCATCAACTCTGTTTCAAGGGATCTAAGACAGCTGTCACCAGAAATGGTCTTAGGAAGCAGACTCCAACATTGGATTCTGTAGCTGGATATCTCACAGCAATCCCTTAGGCAATGAGTACCCCTTCACTGGTGGTAGTTGGAGCATGGAGAGCCCTTGGTGTGCTGTGGTGATGCAATTATTAAAACTTTCACAAATTGTAAAACTGGGATGGGATATTGGTAGAGGAGGATCTTGATAGGGACAGAGTAAAGGGACAAAGTAGGTGATTAAATAGTTAATCTCACTAAGGGATCATAAGTAAAAAAAAAAAAAAAAAGTATGGGAGACCCCGGTAAGTTAAGGATCACTCAAGAAAGCAGGTTTGCTTAACCACAAAACCAAACAGGCTTGCCTAGCAACAAAACCATGCAACAGAAGCATGAGACATGCCCCCAAAACCATAAAACAATAGTGGAATGAGACCCACATCCTGCCCAGTGAGCTCAGTAGGTTAATGATTCCTAGGACATGCTACTCTGCTCATACTAAAAACAAAAATATAAGGTGACATTATACTGAAACCTGAGGTAATTTACCATATTTAAGTATATGTTACTGCCTTTTTGCTCATTTCCATTGCCCTGTGACAGTCCCGGCTTGTCCATGTAGGGACAAGAAAACTCCCCTGCCCAAAGTGGAGGAGGAACTGATGATGGAAGCTTCACGTCTACTCAGGAATGATGAAGGAGGGGCTTCCCTGGTGGCGCAGTGGTTGAGAGTCCGCCTGCCGATGCAGGGGATGCGGGTTCGTGCCCCGATCTGGGAAGATCCCACATGCCGCGGAGCAGCTGGGCCCGTGAGCCATGGCCGCTAAGCCTGGGCGTCCGGAGCCTGTGCTCCACAACGGGAGAGGCCACAACAGTGAGAGGTCCGCGTACTGCAAAAAAAAAAAAAAAAAAAAAAAGAATGATGAAGGAGGTGGTCTTCTCCCCCTCCCTATTCTTCCTTTGATTACAAAACTGTAGCCCACTAAGCTCTCAGGGCAGCACCGTCTTGCCTGCCCACTTGTAAGCCTCACAAGCATCCTATTCTAATAAACCACTTATCTATCACTTTGCCTCTCACTGAATTCTTTCTGCACTGAGACACAGAGAACCAGAGCTTCTCAGAGCCCCCAGAAGTGCATTTCTGTAGGTTCATTCTGGTCATGTAAGGCCTTTGCTGAAAAATTCACTGATAGCCTTGTAGGGGGTTCCTTTGTAAGTTACAACCTTTTTTTCTCTTGCTGTTTTTAAGATTCTCTCTTTGCTTTGATTTTGACAGCTTTATTATAATGGGTCTTAGAGAATATATCTTTACATTGAGTTTGTTTGGGGACCTATTCACTTCATGAACTTGGATGTCCAAATCTCTCCCCAGATTTGGAAAGTTCTCAGCCATTTTGCCTTTAAGTAATCTTTCCACCCCCTTCTCCCTCTCTTCTCCTTCTGAGACTCCCATTATTTGCAGATCATTTCTTTTGATAGTGGCCCAAAAATCATGCAGGCTTTCTTCACTCTTTTTTAATTTTAAAAAAATTTTCCCCTCTGGATAATTCCATAGTTATTATCTTTTAATTCACAGATTATTTTTTTCTCTTTAATTCATTCTGCTGTTGATGCTCTCTATTGCATTTTTTATTTCATTCATTGTATTTTTGTTCTTTTTAATGATTTCTGTGTCTTTGTTAAACTTCTCATTTTGTTTGTGCATTGTTTTCCTGATATTGTTAAATTGTCTTTCTGTGTTTTCTTGTAGCTCATTGAGCTTCTTTACAACAGCTCTTTTGACATCTTTATTGGGTAGATCTCCAGGTCTTGGGTTCAGTCACTGGAAGAATTATTGTGATCTTTTGGTGACATCAGATTTCCTTGATATTCATGCTCCTTGAAGGCTTGCATTGCTCTCTTTGCATCTGAAGTTGCTGTCACCTCCTCTGGTCTTCACTAACTGACTTCAGGAAAGAATTACCTTCCTTCAGCCCTGCTAGGGATGCTGAGGTTTCCTCAGACTGGTTATGGATATTCCTGCTCTACCCTTATTGCTCCCTCTTGTGGCAGGATTCTTAAGCTTGTATGCCTACCCTCAATCTTGCAATACACCAGGCTGAGTGCTGACAGTCTCCCTTTTGCTCTCAGGGCAGTACTAAATCTCAATTTTGTGGTCTCTCTCTGGCCGGGCAGTATGGTCCAGCTTTCTGTGCGTGCTCACTAGCCGTCTTTCAAGGCTTTCTCATGCCACCATCACAAGTATGCACAGGGAGCTGACCACAGGATGGGGAAGTGAGTGGGTGAGGCACCCAGAGCACTGGGGGTGCAACAGGCCAGCTGGGGTATCAGTGGGTGAGGCATCCCCAGGGGCTCATTGGTGGGCTTCCTGATGGAGTTCCACAGTTAATAGGATGCAGTAAGCAGGATCCATGTCCCTTCAAGGCCCTCCAAGTCCTAGCTGCATCCCTCCCAGCTGCTCCCCCACTACCCCCACCTCCAGTCATTCAACTCATGACTGAGTACTCTGGATGGGTCAAAAGAGAAATGGACCTCTTTGGCAGCATCCCACATAGCTGGGGAGGCTGGGTAGTCACTCACTCTCTCACTTCCCACATGGGAGAAATTACACTCTGAGGAGGGTTCTCACCAAGGTCTGTATGCCTATTATCTGATGCATGGATGAACAAGACTCCCCTGGACCTCTTGACATATGGTGCTGGATCCCACATCTACCACAAAGGTACTTTTTCCATAGATAGGTGCTAAATTGTTGTTGAGGGGTGTAATACAAGTGAGAGACATCTTGTTTGGCCATCTTGTTGACATCACTCAATAAATTTAATTTATCTAAACTTAGTCTACACACACTCCTATTTTAAACAATACAAAAACTTAGACTGCTTTAAATCTAATCATCCCTTCCAAACATATTTTATTTTTGTTCAATATTTTAATTCTACTTGTTTTGTGGTTTTTATACATCATTAGACATTAATTATTGTTTAACTCAATCATTGTTTGTTTAGATATCCACATATTTAATGATTTATTTCATTCCTTCTTGCAGTGGACTGCCCATCAAATATTTTTGTGTACCCTAAGTGCATCTTTAGAATTTCCTTTAGTGTAAAATCTGTTCCTTACAAAGGCTCTGATTTTTTCATTTGACCAAACAATATTTTTATTTTTCCCTCTTTCCCTCTTGATAGTTTCACTACGTATGCAATTCTAGGTTGACAGTTACTGTCTCTCAGAATACTGAAGATATTATTCCATTGTCCTCCAGATACCATTTTGGATATATCCACTGTGAGTTCTGTAGTTCCTTTGTGCTAGTCTGTCTTTACATTTTGGCTATTTTTAAGACCTCTCCATAGTCTCTGATATTCTTCAGTTCCACTACTGTCTAAGGAAAATTTTGCTTATATTGCTGTAAATTCATTGAGCTCCTTAAGTCTGAAGTGTGCACGTATGTTTCATCAATTCTGAAAATTTTTTCAGTCATTATCTCTTCAAAAAAATTTTTTTTTTTTTTTTTGCTGTACACGGGCCTCTCACTATTGTGGCCTCTCCCGTTGCAAAGCACAGGCTCCAGATGCGCAGGCTCAGCAGCCATGGCTCATGAGTGAGAGCCACTCCGCAGCATGTGGGATCTTTCCAGACCAGGGCACGAACCCGTGTCCCCTGAATCAGCATGCGGACTCTCAACCCCTGCACCACTAGGGAAGCCCCCTATCTCTTCAAAATTTGCCTCTCTTTCATTCTCTCTGTCATTCCTCCTAGAAGTCCAATTAGACATAATTTAGACCTCCTCACCCTGTCCTTCATGCCTTTTTTTTTTTTTAACATCTTTATTGGAGTATAATTGCTTTACAATGGTGTTAGTTTCTGCCTTCATGCCTTTTAATCTGTCTTTCATGTTTTCTACTGCTTTGTCTCTCTGTTATGCATGCTGGATGATTTCTTCAGATCTATTTTCCTGTTCATGTTTTTATCACCTATATCTAATTTTCTCTTTAAATTTAAACCATCATTTGAGGTTTTTATTTCAATTATTATATTTGTTTTTCATAAAAATTCTATTTGATTGTTTTGCAAATATGCCTGTTAATCTTTCATAATAACTTGTATCATATATAATATATAAACATCTTTATTGAAGTATAATTGCTTTACAATGGTGTGTTAGTTTCTGCTTTATAACAAAGTGAATCAGTTACATTGTATCTTATATTTTTAATCACCATTTTTCTTTCTCTAAATATATTAAACATGCTTAAGTTACATTTTGTACTTGATAATTCCCATACCTAAAAACTATGTTGGCCTTATTCTGTGGTTTGTTGTTCCTGCTGGCTTTTCCTCAGAGTGCCTTGTCTCCTTAAATGCTTTTTGACATTGTCTCTGAGCCCACATTCCTCCGAACTTTATTCATGGAAAACTTTGAGGTTTTTGTTTTGATTACATTTCTCCAAAGAGAATTTAGTTTTGCTTCTTCCAAATTTCTGGCATCATTACCAATCCAGAACTATTTTAAAATAAATTTGACCTAAAAGTGTTTAGGTACTACACATGCAGGTAGTGTAAATTTGGGTTACAAACTTGAATGAGTGCCAATTTATGGTTAGGAAGTCTCTAGAGAAAATTTTCTCCCTTAACCCAACATTGACAAGCAAGGTTCCTTGCTATGTCTACCTGTAAGGCAACGTACATTTCTAGTTCATTCATACACTCTGTTGTCTTTTAGTGTCACAACTCCTTCTTTTGGCTTTTGCCTCCTGTTCACACTACAGCATGTGATCATCAAAATGAAAGCTGGTCCTCATTAAAGAAACGACTAATTCCAGGGTTGGTACACAAAAAAATATGAGACTGGAACATTTTGTTATATCAGAAAGTACTAAATGGCTCCAAAAAAGATGGGAAGATATAAAAAAAATAAATTAAATTAAATAAAACAAAGGAACCAGAATGAAGGGATTCTCACAGCTCACATCTGGGAAAGTTTGGCCTCATAATAAATGGTGATAGTGATAGAATAAAATTCATGTAAAGAAATAAGACTCCATGAGTTTATACTGAGATAGATCACTATATGATAAAGATAGAGAGATAGAGGATAGATAGATAGATAGATAATAGATAGATGATAGATAGATACAGACAAAACATAAAAAACCTTCCTTACAATAGAATGTTGACAAATAAATGCCGACCAGAAACAATGATATAATTAGCTAATCATTTGGCAACCACAATAGTAACAATTATTTCAAATAAGAATGAAAAGTAGTTACTGAAACTAATGGGCAGAAGTATGACAAGAAACAGGTAGTCTCGAAATATTTCACCAGAGACACTTATTAATTACAAAAGGAAAAAGAGCAACTTTATAATGGAGAAACCTGGCAGATAGCACCTTCCGCAAGGAATCACAAATGAAAAATGGATATTATGTGCTTCTGTATGTGATGCACTGAGAAGGACACATCATTTCTGTAACGTTCTTGCCAAATATGTATAAGCTAAATCCAATCATGAGGAAACATCAGACAAATACAAATTGAGGGAAATTTTACAAAATAACTGACCTACGCTCTTCAGAAATATCAAGACCATGGAAAGATAAACACTGTAGAACTGTTCCTGATTAAAGGAGACTAACCAGACAAAAAAAACAAACACAGCCTGTGATCCCGGGCTGGATGTTGGATCAGAAGATTTTTGTGGTTATTGTTATAAAGGACATTATTGGGACAACTAGAAAAATTTGAAAGAGATCTATAGAACAGATAGTAATATTGTATTCATGTTAATTTTATGACTTTGATAATTGTACTGTTGTTATGTAAGAGAATGTTCCTGTTTGTAAGGGAAATAGAGAGAGAGAGAGAGAGAGAGAGAGAGGAAGAAGGAGAAAAGGAGGAAGAATAGACAGATATAGATGTTGATGTAGATATACAGATATACAGATGTTGATGTAGATATACAGAGAAAAGGAGGAAGAATAGACAGATATAGATGTTGATGTAGATATACAGAGGGGGAAGGAAGAATAAAGCAAAGGTGGTAAAATATTAACCACATGAACAAATGGGAATCTGAGTGAAGAATATACTACAAGACTCTTTATGTCACTGTACTATTTGGAACATTTTTGTAGGTCTAAAATTATTTCAAAATAAAAAGTTTTAAAGAAATGAAAGCTGATTCAGACCAAGCTCAGATCCAGGACTGTAATCAGGGCCTGGGTAGGTACAGATCCCCACTCTTGACCATCTCTCAGAGGGAGGCTGTGCTGGAGCAGAGGGTGGCTAAGAGCAAACAGCGCTGAAAGGACTCAGAATCAACAGAGCTAGGAAATGATGTGGACTGAGTGAGCCATGAGGCAAGGGACAATGACAGTGCAAGCAGACTCATCAACTCCAACAAGAATCACAAGAATATGCTGACTACAAACAACAGATTAGCAGAAGCTCTTGGAGAAACAATACTCTGTACAATAGTTTACAAGCTAACCAGTTTCTTATATTAACTTCAGATTTGGGGAAAGAAAGAGCAAATAAATCCATTGCAATTTAATGTAAACTCACTTGATTTATTAAGACTTGTCGAAACTCTCCCAATACATTTTTTTTTTTTGGCCGCGCAGCATGTGGGATCTTAGTTCCCCAACCAGGGATGGAACCCTGCCCCCCGCAGTGGAAGCGCAGAGTCTTAACCACTGGACCACCAGGGAAGTCCCTCTCTCAACACATATTGGTCTAAATTCTCTAGAACAGTGATGTCTAGTGCAGTAGTCACCAGATCTGTGAGGCTATTCTAATTTAAATTATTTTAAAAATAAATAAAATTTTAAAATGCAGTTCCTTAGTCACATCAGCCACATATCAAGTACTCAATAGCCACATGTGGTTAGTGGCTTATAGCTACTATACTGTACAGTATAGATATTGAACACTTCCATCACTACAGAAAATTCTGGACATTCTGTAAATCTGCAGAAAACATTGTACATTACTATTCCAGAAGCAGAAGAGCTCATCATTGATGAAGATAGCTGTGATTTTTTATTTCATTGTCTTTGACTCATGGTAAATAGGCAAAACATGGGAAACACTTTCAATAAAGCCCAAACATTCCACTTCCTGTTGAATTCAATACCAGGAGAGTTCTTTTTGCCAAAGAGGAGAGACTCATCAAGAAGAAATAGGAGTAAGAAAGAACCTTGAGACTGTTGCAAACATTGTCAAGAAGATTCTGATATTCCTATGTCCTCTGACTTTTTGGTTGACCCACATTTCTCCCCATCCTCCACCCCACCTCTGCACTATGGAAAATATTGTACATGTTTCATTCAGTATAAAGAATGGTTTGGCAAGAAAGCCTTGACCAAGACAAATTTCCAGCAATAAAGTATTAACCAAGGAAGTAAGGAAATTGACCTAAACATCCAAATTAGGGGCTAAGGAGTTATAGCTCTGAGTTATTAAGACTGGAAGGGAATTGTGAGATACTAAACTTTCATAGCCTATGATCACTTCATGTCAGAGCTGACAAAGCCTGATTGCTCAATGCAAGCTGAAGTGAACATGTCTACGATCTCCAATGGATATCTTCAATACACTCAAATGGAATCCAAAAATAAAAAAGAAATGCAGAGTTTAATACCACGTATGCAACACTTGAAAGCATGCAAAATAATACCAGAGATTGTTTTTAATACAATATATGCAATAAAACACAAATATTTGCATGGTAATAATAAATGTCAACTTCAAATAGTGGTTAGCTTTAAAGAGATAGGGAGGGGAAAACATCAGGAAGGGAGACGGAGAGCTTCAACTAGGTATATTAATATTTTCTTTAAAAAATCTGGTGCAAGAATGGCTCAACGTTAGGGTCTTATAGAACCATCAGTGGGTACAGAACGTATCAGATATGCTATATTTGGAATGTTTCTGTTTGTTTGAAATGTTTCATAACAAAAGAAAAGTTTAATAAAATAAATTTTATTTCTCTCACTTCGTATTTGTGTGATCTCCAGCCTCGCTTTTTTCTAATTGCAAACAAGATCGATATAATACCTACGGATGGGCTGTTGTGAGAAGCTCAGGAGACACTCAGTAACCAATCAAGACACCTGCATGGAGTCTGGAAGGAGGCCCCAGGAGTGGCCGGGGACCAGGATGTGTGGTGGTCCAGACCAGCCCATCGAACATGTGGCATGCAGTCGTCACACTCTACTCAAAGAATAGATATGGTCCATTTTCCTTTGGACCGGAGCAGATTAGAGAAATGAAGCTGGGTCCTGATGTTCCAGTGAAACAGAAAGGTTTGGATTTGTAAGTCTCTCTGCTTACTTTGGCTGGCCAAGCTTGCGATTTCCACATCTGTCCTCAGGTCAGGGGAAGTCAAATACGTGGATGTAAATGTACACAGTGGTTCCTGCACATCAGCACTTCAGGAACCCATAACCAACCCAGCAGATCTCCTGGGCTGACCACCACCTGCAGGCACCGGAGCAGACTAGAGACTGAAAGCAGCCGAGAGAAGAGAAGCCACTTTGTTTTTATTTTTATTTTTTCTTGAAGTATAGTTGATTTAAAATGCTGTGTTTGGGACTTCCCTGGTGGCGCAGTGGTTAAGAATCCGCCTGCCAATGCAGGGTCCGCGGGTTCGAGCCCTGGTCCGGGAAAGTCCCGTGAACCGCGGAGCAACTAAGCCCGTGCGCCACAGCTACTGAGCCCGCGTGCCGCAACTACTGAAGCCCGCGTGCCTAGAGCCCGTGCTCTGCAACAAGAGAAGACACCGCCGTGAGAAGCCCGAGCACTGCAAGGAAGAATGGCCCCCGCTTGCCACAACTAGAGAAAGCCTGCGTGCAGCAGCGAAGACCCATTGCAGCCAAAAAAAAATTAATTAATTAAAAATAAAATAAAAATAAAATGTTGTGTTATTTTCTGGTTTACAGAAAAGTGATTCAAATATTATTGATATATATATATATTCTTTTACATATTCTTTTCCGTTATGCTTTATTACAGGATATCAAAGATAGTTCCTTGTGCTATACAGTAGGACATTCTTGTTTATTTATTTTATATATAGTAATTCTCATGTGCTAATCCCAAACTCCTGATTTATCCCTCTTCCCCCCCTTCCCCTTTGTTTGTTTTCAATGTTTGTGAGTCTGTTTCTGTTTTGTAAATAAATTCATTTGTAGCATATTTGAGATTCCACATACAAGCAATATCATATGACAGTTGTCTTTTTCTGTCTGACTTACTTCACTTAGTATCATCATCTCTAGGTCCATCCATGTTGCTGCAAAGAGCATTATTTCATTCCTTTTGTTGGCTGAGTTGTATTCCATTGCATATATGCACCACATGACAAGCCACTTTGGAATGGCTCCTGTCTCTCCCTCATCCACCCTCTATGGTGCCCCCGGTCACTCAACTCATGGTCAGGCCTACTCTCTCCTCCCCAATGCTTCTGAATGCTCTCCTCCCTGCCACCCCTTTCTTCTCTTCCTCCTGGAGTCCTCATTTCTGGGAAAACTCTTTTCTGCATCATGGCTTCACACCTGGCTTCCTTGTCCTGACTTTCAGAGACCTGCTGTCCCCTGAGGCCACCTCCCTTCAGCCCTCAGCCCCACACACCACAGGGTCCAGTGGCAGTGCTGGAATATTGCTAACTTCTCCCACACCCCTCCACCTCTTCTCAAGGATGTCATCAGACAACTTTCCAGGCATGGTCCTCATAAATTCTGATGCTTCCCAGGACTTTGACCTTGGTTCTCTTCATACCACATACTCTCTTCATATCCACCCCCATGATTTCATTTTCCTTATGAGCCAGTGACTCCCAGCTCTGTACCTCCCGCACAGATGGCTCCCCCATGTTCCAGACTCATCTTTCCAAACACTGCTGGACTTGACTACCTGGATACTGTACAGTCGCCTCAATTGCACCATGTTCAACCCAGACTCATTCTCTGCCTCTCTGCTCTTCCAAGCATGCTCATCATGTACTCCTGGATACAACAAACAAAATCACCAGGACCCAGCCACCCAATCTTGACCCCATCTTCTCCTAACTCCCATGTCTTGTCAGTGACCAAGTTCTGTTGATTCTGCCTCTGAAATAACTTTCACAATTGTCTCTTCCATTGCAGCCCTATTTCCCTTCTAAACTCAGGAGCCCTCATTCATTGCCTGATACATGGTGTAATCATCCACTAACTTGCTCTCTGTGCTCCCTGACTCTGGCCTAACAGCCTTCCAAATGATAGCTCCAGAGTTATGTCTCTAAAACACAACACTGATCACATCACTCCCCTACCTTAAAGTGTGTCTGAAGGAACAAACCCAAACTCATTAATTAAGTCCTTGACCATCTAACCCCTGGACAAAAAGAATAAGCCCTAGGGCCAGACTGGTAGGGATCAAATGCCAGCTCCCCCACTTATTAACTGGGGGACCTTAAGGTCATGTGAGTCTGTGCCTCAGTTTTCTCATCTGTAAATGTTCATAGTAATTGTACATATAAGACATGTTATCTGTCATTGTTAACTCTCTAGTCTCACTTCTCATCATTCCTCCACAAGTACCTATGTTCTTCCCAGTTACATGGAATTATTACTGGAATTATTATTATTCATGAATGTTTCCAGAAAATACCAAGCTCTGTCATGACTCCATGCTTAAATACGTGCTCATTTCTCTGCCTGGAATGCCTTCCTCTCCCTTGCCAATCTGGAGCACTCTTGTAGAAGCTTGATTATCACTTCCTCTGTGAAACCTTCCATAATTTCACCTTCCTCTAGTCTTTTTTTTAAAATAAATTTATCTTATTTATTTGTCTGTTTGTTTGTTTATTTTTGGCTGCATTGGGTCTTCGTTGCTGCATGTGGGCTTTATCTAGTTGCAGCCAACAGGGGCTACACTTCTTTGTGGTCAGTGGGCTTCTCATTGTGGTGGCTCCTCTTTGTTGTGGAGCACGGGCTCTAGGCACGTGGGCTTCAGTAACTGTGGCTCTCGGGCTCTAGAGTGCAGGCTTAGTAGTTGTGGCCCATGGGCTTAGTTGCTCCGTGGCACGTGGGATCTTCCCGGACCGGGGCCCGATCCCATATCCCCTGCACTGGCAGGCATATTCTTAACCACTGCATCACCAGGGAAGTCCCCACCTTCCTCTACTCTGATACATCACCTGTTACATATCTCTATCATAGCACTCGCCATAAAATCTTATTCTTTTGTCTTTATTCAAGCCCCACCCCAAATACCTGACAGGAAGGGACTATGGCTACTTCATATTTGTTTCTCCAGCACTTAACACAAAACCATGTATCGGGTAGATGCTTATGAATTGCACGAATGACTTAAGAGTGAAGGACCTGGGCCTCAGACAGATGAATTGTTTAGCCCACTCTTCTCAGTGTTTCTCCAGTCTTCCACATAATAAAGCCACAACTATTGATAGAAGGGATGAAGTGGCATAAAAATGCATTGAACTACGTATATGGAAGCCAGATCTGTCAACGAACTCAAGACCTTTCTACTATACCTATCAAAACAAACAGTTTCTAATTCAAGATAATACACTGCTGTTACTCCCTTACAAGACCTCATTAAAATGACACTAAAAGTATTTTAAAGTCCATCACAATAAAGAGAGTGGGAGTATTCATCAATGGACCATGAATTTTGATAAATCTATGAAAGACATAAAATAATACATAAGGAACTGGCAAGGGATGAAACGTGGAGGATGCAACAGCCTACAGGACTCATGGAAGGGGCCACAGCTAAAGAACGAGACCTCTTGCCTTGAACAGCTCCAGGGAGGCTCCCAACTCAGAAATGCAAAGTGTCAGAGAGTGGGAGTAAGATGGGGGGACAAAAACAAGGAGACTGATGGAACAAGAAAACAGCTGTTAGTCATCTAACAAATAAAAGGGTTCTTCTCTTTTAAGACTGGACATGGGCTTCCCTGGTGGCGCAGTGGTTGAGAGTCCGCCTGCCGATGCAGGGGACACGGGTTCGTGCCCCGGTCCGGGAAGATCCCATGTGCTGCAGAGCGGCTGGGCCTGTGAGCCATGGCTGCTGGGCCTACGCGTCCGGAGCCTGTGCTCCGCAATGGGCCACAACAGTGAGAGGCCTGCGTACCTCAAAAAAAAAAAAAGACTGGACAAGCTGTGAAAAACTAGGGTGGCCAGTGTAGGGCATTAGGAGTCTCCTTGGTAAAGTCGAACTTCCTGCCCACTTTCCTCAAAGCAAAGTTACCACTTAACAAGCTCTTACATCACACACACACCTCCCAGTCATCTTTTTCTATTGCCTCATTCTTAAATACAACCAAACAACTAAAAATTTACTAGACTTTTGAGGGAAGCTTACAATGTGACAGAGAAAGACCAACACAAACAATAAGAAATGGGTAATTCAGAGACAGAGCAGACTGCTAATTAGTATCCTCAGAGAGATTTGAGACAAAGCCACATAAAATAATAGTGAGATACAGTAATATGAAAAAAAGGAATCATCCAAAAGAAATTTAAAAATTATCAGAATGATTGGAAAATAAACTTAAGAGAATCTCCTAGCAAAGAGAATAAAAAGAATGGAAAATACTAAATAAAAGAAAGAAGATAAGAGACATATAGGGGACTTCCCTGGTGGTCCAGTGGTTAAGACTCCATCCTCCCGGTGTAGGGGACCCAGATTTGATCCGTGGTCAGGGAACTAGATCCTGCATGCCACAACTAAAAGATCCTGCATGCCTCAACTAAAAGATCCCGCATGCCACAACTAAAAAGATCCCACGTGCCACATCAAAGATCCCTCATGCCGGCAATTAAGACCCGGTGCAGCCAAATAAATAAATAATTTTTTTTAAAAAAAGAGAGACATATAGAATTAACCCATCTGACTTGTAGAAGTCCCAGAAAAAAAGAGAGAGAGAAAATGAGAGAAAGAAACACAGCCTCAAGACGGCCAAGGATAAAGAAAAATATCCTAGAAGCTTCTAGAAAGGGAAAATAAAATGTCTACAGGGGAACCAGAACCAAACTGGCCTCAGACATTGCATCAGAAATATTGAATTCTAGAAAACACTGGAATAGACAGAGGCTTCTAATTTCTGAGAAAATTTTCGTTTCAACAGAGAATTGTACACCCTGTCAAACTATCAATCAAGTGTAAAATTAAGACAAAGATGATATTCTTTTCAAGAAAAGTATTTGGGGCTTCCCTGGTGGCGCAGTGGTTGGGAGTCCACCTGCAGATGCAGGGGACACGGATTCATGCCCCGGTATGGGAAGATCCCACATGCCACGGAATGGCTGGGCCCGTGAGCCATGGCCGCTGAGCCTGCGCGTCCGGAGCCTGTGCTCTGCAACGGGAGAGGCCACAACAGTGAGAGGCCCGCATACCGGAAAAAAAAAAAGAAAAGTACTTGGGGATGTACTCCAGCAAAATAATAGAGTAAAACAAGAAAGAGGAAGACACGGGACCCTGGAAACAACAAATTCAACCCAGAAGGTTAAGGTTCCAGGATAAAACCTGTTCAGCACAATGAGAGAGGAATCAGTCCAGACTAAAGTAACACAACAGAGGCCACCAGAGAACAAAAATCAAGGAAAAAGATGTATTCTATATATATTCTACTCTTAGTTAGAAACTTAATCTTGTAATTCAGGCAGACAGTGGAAGAGAAAACAAAGGCAGTCTAAAATTCCAGGAAAATATAAAATCTGAACAAAAAATGAAATGTAATCAAAATGCTCTAGTTGAATATACATTGAAAATATTTACATATTCATAATCTTTGAAATTGTTTTTATTAATTTGTAACTTTTGAATCAACATATAGGCAAAACATGAAAATTAATTTTAGTTATAGTTGTTAATGTATTGATCTTAAAAACACAAAGGAAAAATTACAGATGACAAGCTGAGAAGTATAAATGAACAAGAGGTATAAATGAAAAAGAAGAGAAGTAAATATATGTACACATACGTGTATATGTATATACATAGTTTAAAAATGCTATGTATGGCTGGTAGAACAAGAACTAAAGAGGTGACCAAAGTATTTAAAGTTATACAGATAGTTACTGGAGGAACTAAAAATAAGGCTATAACTATAGTGGGAGAGTTATAAGTAAGTTCAGTCTTCATCTATTATAGCAAGAAGCCATTTGATAATGTCTGAATTTAATAAATCAAGAAGAGCTAACAAGAAAAAACGCTTAACCTTGCTAATTATTAGAGAAATGCAAGTCAAAACTACAATGAGGTGTCACCTCACACCAGTCAGAATGGCCATCACTAAAAAGTCTACAAATAATAAATGCTAGAGAGGGTGTGGAGAAAAGGGAACCTTCCTACACCGTTAATGGGAATGTAAATTGGTGCAGCCACTGAGGAGAACAGTACGGATGTTCCTTAAAAAACTAAATATAGAGTTGCTATATGATCCAGGAATCCCACTCCTGGATAGGCACATCTACAGAAAACTCTAATTCAAAAATATACATGCACCCCAATGTTCATAGCAGCACTATTTACAATAGCCAAGACATGGACACAACCTAAATGTTCATCAACAAATGACTGACTGGATAAAAATGATGTGACAAAGATATACAATGGAATATTATTCAGCCATAAAAAAGAATTAAATAATGCCATTCGCTGCAACATGGATGGCTCATACTAAGTGAAGTAAGCCAGACAGAGAAAGACAAGTACTGTTTCATATGATATCCCTTATATGTAAAATCTAAAAAAAAAAAAATGATACAAATGAACTTATGTACAAAACACACAGAAAACAAATACACATAGAAAACAAACTTATGGTAACCAAAAGCGAAGGGGTGGGGAGGGATAAATTAGGAGTTTGGGATTAACATATACACACTCCTATATATAAAATAGATCATCAACAAGGACCTACTGTATAGCACAGGGAACTATAGTCAATCTTTTATAGTAACTTATAAGGTAGAAGAATCTGAAAAAGAACACACACACACATGAAACTGAATCACTGTGCTGTACACCTGAAACTAACACAACATTGTAAATCAACTGTCATTTCTCAAGGAAGTTGAGAAATTAAGAATCACTTGAACCCTCGAATGCTCTCTTTCATGCCACACAACTGGGCAGCTGCCGATGGAAATTTTGTCATCATGCTAATGAAAACACAGAACACTGAGCTAACGAGAATACTGATTACGGTATACCAGAAGGAGAGGGGATGGGAAGTGTGCATTTCGTATGGTGGGGGCCGGGGTAAGTGATATGAAAGAAAATTAAAGCTTCGTCTTTTTTTAAATGGGAGTCAATAGTGAATGCCTAAAACTGAAGAGTCAAAAATAGTGCAAGCAAACTACTTAGAGATATGGTGGGAAATCTCACTCTAATTGAAAGCTGTTGCCCCTGGGAAATGAGGTGGGAGTGGTTGCAGGAAGTTTTTCTTGGAAATGTTTCTTATCCTCCCCTTTCTACAATGGCTTTGTTGAAATATAATTTACGTTATATTCTTCCATGTAAATTGTGTGATTCAATGGGTTTAACATATTTACAGAGTTGTTCAACCATCACCACAATTTAATTTTATTTTTTTACTTTTATTTTTGCGGTACGCGGGCCTCGCACTGTTGTGGCCTCTCCCGTTGCAGAGCACAGGCTCCGGACGCGCAGGCTCAGCGGCCATGGCTCACGGGCCCAGCCGCTCCGCGGCATGTGGGATCTTCCCGGACCGGGGCACGAACCCGTGTCCCCTGCATCGGCAGGCGGACTCTCAACCACTGCGCCACCAGGGAAGCCCCACAATCTAATTTTAGATCACTAAAATCATCATCCTCAACAGAAAATTGTTCTGCTGTTTTAATAACAAGCCTTGTAGAACTATTTCACTTGTTAAACCACGATTAATAAAATAAAATTAAAACTAAATTTAAAAAAGAAAGAAAGCAATGATTAAGCATGGTCGGCAGCAGGACGGGGGTTGTGGGGCGATGGCCGGAGAGATGGGAATTTTGTCGGCTTTTCTGTAATGTCTGCTTTTTTATCATAACCATATAAACGTATTGTTCATTTTGTCACTTTCTTTAAACGTGATAGCAATTCCTTAAGCAAGAACTTAATGGAAAGTGAGGGACTGAATTTGAGGCAGCGTTTGTAAAAGCCCTTCAGAAGCCCTTTAAAGTGAATATTGCCCTTCTGGCATCACAGCCGTCTGGAACAAGAAGGGACGTATGCAATGAGTGACACGTGTGGGCGTGACGGCTGGGCACTGGGACGTGGGCCTGTCCCCGGGCCCGGGGCCCGGGGGAGGCGGCCTTTGGGGAGGAGGAGGCGGAGGACCGGTCCTCGGAGGCCACAGGCGCATCCACCATCAGAGACCCAGGCCAGGGCTTGCGACGCGAAAGGGTGAGTGTTGATGACCCGGGAGAAAAGAGAAACGTGACGTCTGTCATTCCAGCCACAATCTTCTCTCCTTTTAAAGTTTCGCATTTTCCTTCACTTTTCAAAAATAAATGACCCCAAGTTGGACTGACTTTTTTTTAAATGCCAAGGAATAGCACTAGCCACATAAGCGTTGTTCTCACCTCTGCGTTAAGCTCTGTTTCTCATCTGGCTGCCAAGAGAAGTGGCCATTACTCTGCCAGCAAACTGTCTCTGGGAAGAAACGAATGGAAAATGTGAGGACATTTCCTTCCAAGATCCCAGAGAATCCTCACCTCAGCATAACCGGGGAGAATTAGCTGCACAATGAACCACACTGGGAAAAAAAAGGAAAATGAAATCCTAATTCCTCAGGGCCTGCTGCACAAGGACACTGTCGTGGGACCTGGATGGAGAGATGGGACTAGCCACCCTGGAAACTATGAGAAATTTGAAGACTTGGTCTCACGGCAAGAGGTGGTAAATGTTCTCAACTTCCAAAGGTGACCAAGCCTGCCCTATCATGACCATCTCTCACTTGTCCCTAAGGACAAACCTCACTGCCCCCTGTTCCCAGGCTGTCAGGGGGTAGCCTTTGTGAAGCCACTGGGGCAATGACACTTATGCTCCAGCAAAGCTTATCTCATTGATTTTTTTACCCAGGATGCCTGGGTGAGAGACTTGTTATAATATGGGATCTAAGACAGATAAGTATTAATTGGGAGGAAAGGAAAACAGCCATTAGAATACATTACTAGGAAGCCAGCCTTGGTAAGAAGATGTGGGACCTGGCTTTGAGCAATACTAAGTGGAACAAATAGCATGAAGGAAAACAGAGCAAAAGTGATACAGTGTAATACATAAGTGCTAGGAACAATAAAACTAAAATTATGCAATGATGTATAGCTTATTTTTCTTTTATTTCATTTTAATCATTGATGGCCATCTTAAATATGTTACTCGAAAATAAGAAAAGGTATATGCAATGCAATATGCAGCTGAAGTACTGAACACAATTTTCAGAACATTTTTGTACATAATTTTATTCAGGTGAGCCTCTTCTAAATGGAGCCTTGAAAAAATGAATGTCTCTCTCTGTCCTCTAGGTGATGAAGACATGCAGTGCAGAAATTTTGGGATCAGCCATGTCTGTATTGAAAACCTGTTTCTGCCATACATTGGCTCTGTGACCTTAGGAAAGTCACTCCTCCTCTATGAGCATCAGTTTCCCCATCTGACTCATGGTAATAGTAACAAGAGCTAACACTTTATTTATTTTTTAACATCTTTACTGGAGTATAATTGCTTTACAATGGTGTGTTAATTTCTGCTTTATAACAAAGTTATACATATACATATATCCCCATATCTCTTCCCTCTTGCGTCTCCCTCCCTCCCTCCCACCCTCCCTATCCCACCCCTCTAGGTGGTCACAAAGCACCGAGCTGATCTCCCTGTGCTATGCGGCTGCTTCCCACTAGCCATCCATTTTACATTTGGTAGTGTATATATGTCCATGCCACTCTCTCACTTCATCCCAGCTTACACCTCCCCCTCCCCATATCCTCAAGTCCATTCTCTAGTAGGTCTGTGTCTTTATTCCCATCTTACCCCTAGGTTCTTCATGACCTTTTTTTTCTTTTCTTAGATTCCATATATATGTGTTAGCATACGGTATTTGTCTTTCTCTTTCTGACTTACTTCACTCTGTATGACAGACTCTAGGTCAATCCATCTCACTACAAATAACTCAATTTCATTTCTTTTATGACTGAGTAATATTCCATTGTATATATGTGCCACATCTTCTTTATCCATTCATCTGTTGATGGACACTTAGGTTGCTTCCATGTCCTGGCTATTGTAAATAGAGCTGCAATGAACATTTTGGTACATGACTCTTTTTGAATTATGGTTTTCTCAGGGTATATGCCCAGGAGTGGGATTGCTGGGTCGTATGGTAGTTCTATTTTTAGTTTTTTAAGGAACCTCCATACTGTTCTCCATAGTGGCTGTATCAATTTATACTCCCACCAACAGTGCAAGAGTGTTCCCTTTTCTCCACTAACACTTTATTGATCATTTTCTTTGTACCAGTGTTCACACTCTCTACATTTGTCAACCCTTTTTATCTTCATGACAAACTTTCATGTATATTGTTATGAGTTGAATTGTGTCCTCCCAAAATTCATATGTTGGAGTCCTCCCTCCCTCCCTCCGCACCTCAGAATGTGACCTTATTTGGAGGGGTCATTATAGATGTACTTAGCTAAAATGAGGTCATACTGGAGTAGAATGGACCCCTAATCCAATGTAGCTGATGTCCTTGTTTAAAAAAAAGGAAATTTGGACACCAGCACACGCACACAGAAAGAATACTATACTGCCACAAGCCCAGGAAATAGCAGAAGCTAGGAGAGAGGCCTGGAACTGATCCTTCCCCAGTGCCTTCAGAGGGAACATGGCTCTGCTAACACCTCAATCTCAGAGTTCGAGCTTACAGAACTCTGAGACAAAAGTTTCTAGTTAAGCCACTCCACTTGTGGCACTTTTTTACAGCAGCCCTGAAAAATCTAACAAATATACTATTATCATATTTCTACTTTACAGATGAAAAAACCAAAATGCAAGAGCTGATAGTCACACAGTAAGTAGCTGAGCTGGGATTCGAACCCAATCAAAACCTTTCCCTTAACTCGTACATTATCACAGTAGTGGTATTTAACTTCAGGGAATTGTCATAAGGACCAAGTAACATAATTCATGTAAAACATTTAGCTCTGTGACTAGCACATATTAAGTGCTTAATAAATTTAGCTATCATTGTTTATTACAATCGCTCTAAGTCCAAGATTATACATTTAATACTTGTCACACTCTCCACTTTAGACACCATTATCCCCATATTATAGATAAAAAAGCTAAGACTCAGAACGAGTGACTTGAATGGGATTTTAAAAACCAGTCTATCTTGCTCCAAAACCCATACTAAACCGTCTGTATTGTCTAATTATCAATCTCTATCTAACTCTATTCCAGAGAAGAATTTCAACAAGCCTTTTTGCTGGAAAAATTCTAACTAAGCTCACTGACTAGATTATGGTAATTCTTTTGGAGAATTAAGATGAGAAAGGTCAAGATGGCACCACCCCTAAGATGAGACCGGTCTGGCAGACCTGGAAGCTGCTTGAGTCTCTGCAGTTATAAGTCATAGTTTACAGAGATGAGCAGAGAACCAGGGCACAGAGGATGCTACCAGAAGATATAAACTAAAACCTATTATGTCACTAAAAGTAAACTGCTAGAATTAAGAGAGAAATCCTTCCATTACAGGGCTTGATGGGAAAATTCTTAAATAAGACCCAAAAGGCACAAACAATAAAGGAAAAGATTCATAAATTTGACTCAGAATTTTAAAAATTATTTTAAGCAGAGTAAACAGTAACAAAGAGAAAAACTTGGGCAATTGCATTTACAATGAATATAACCTGCAAAGAAGTGGTCTCCAGAAAACATTTTTAAAACTCCTACAAATCAATAAAAACAAGATAAACTGTACATCAGGAAAAACTGGGACCAGACTTTGAGGTCCCTGCCAGAACTATAAGATACAAGAAGGTTTGCATTTCACATTCTGTTACCCATGAAATATGGGGAATATGCCTACCCTTCAACCCAGCCACAGAAGCTCCTAAGTGTGCTCCAGGAAACATGAACCAGAATCTTCTCTGCAGTATTATTTGGAATAGTAAAATGAAAGCAACCTAGATGGATAAATAAATGGTGGCATATTCATAAAAATGAACTAGAGCTAGTAGTATCTATCTGGATAAATCTCAGAACACATAATATTGAGTGAAAAAAGAAGTTGTAGAAGGATACATGTGGCATTATCCCATCTCTATAAAGTTTATAAGCATGCAAAGTAATGCAATGTATTATTTAAAGCTAAAAGTGTATGTAATAAATCTATGCAGGGGCATGATAAACACCAAACTCAGAACTAGAAAGAGAGGTGGGTAATGGGATGCAGAGGAAGACACAGTTTCAAATGCACTTTTTTAATTTCTTAAGCTAAATGATACATACATGGGTATTGGTAAGTTATTCTCTAAGCTTTTAGCAAGTCTGATATATTTCACTATTTAAAAATAATGGGAAAACTTTTCTAGTAAGAATCCTAAGGGAGTAATATCAGCAAGGTGGCCAAAAAAGAAGTCCCTTGCTTGTATCCCACCCCACAACAACAATTTGGCATCCATCCAGATAAAAGTGTCTTTGTGGGAGATGTGGGATCCATCACCATATATATGCCAAGGGACCTGAGCGGAATCTCATCCACCCATGTGTCAGGTAGTAGACATACAGACCTCAGTCCTGACTGTGAATCCTACAGTGGTGTGTAAACCAGCTCTATCCCCTCTCAGCTGTGGTCCAAGAACCCCTGGAGAACACTGTCTTAGACAATCACCCACAGGGGAGAGAGACCTTGTGGGAGTCCAGGCATCCAGCAGAGAAATTCTAGCACAGTGTTGGAGCAAAATATATATATAAATCTGGACACATTGGAGAGATCAGTCAGTAAAGAATGGAGGAGGTGACTTCTATTTCAAATGTGAAGATAGCAACACAAGACTTTAAAAAACACAAAAAATCAAGGAAATATGACACCTCCAGAGGATCACAATAATCTTTCAGTAACTGATGCCAAAGGCATGGAGATCTGTGACCTACCCAGTAAAGATTTCAAAGTAACTGTTTTAAGCTATCAGAAGATTTCTCAGCAGAAACATTCCAGGCCAGGAGAATAGGATGATATATTCAAAGTGCTGAATGAAAAAACAACAAAACGAAACAAAACAAAACAAAAACTTTCAACCAAGAAACATTCACCAGGATCAATTACATGATAAGTCACAAAACGAGCCTTAGCAAATTTAAGAAGATTGAAATCATTCCAAGTATGGTATGCAGACAAGAAAACCCTGACCACACACTATGAAACTAGAAATCAATAACAGGAGAAAGACTGGAAAATACAAAAAAAAAAAAAAGGTGGAAATTAAACAACACACTCCTGAACCACGAATGGATCAAAGAAGAAATCAAAAGAAAAATCAAAAAAGATCTTGTATCAAATGGAAACACAACACAGCAAAACTTATGAGTTGTAGCAGAAGGAGCTCTAGGAGGGAGTTTATAGCAATTAACACCTACATCAAGAAAAAAGAAAGATCTCAAATAAGCAATCTAACTTTACACTTCAAGGAACTAGGAAAAGAACAAACTAAGCCCAAAGTTAACAGAAAGAAGGGAATAAAGATCAGAGCAGAAATAAATGAAACAGAGACCAGAAAAATAATAGAAAAGATCATCAGAAATAAGAGTTGTTTTTTTGAGAAGATAAACAAAATTGACAATCCTTTAGCTAGCCTAACTAAGAAGAAAAGAAAGAAGACTCAAGTAAATAAAATCAGAAATGAAAGAGGACAAATTACAGCTGATACCACAGAAATACAAAGGATCATAAGAAACTACCATAGCAACTTCTCTGGTGGTGCAGTGGTTATGAATCCACCTGCCAGTGCAGGGGACATGGGTTCGAGCCCTGGTCCAGGAAGATGGCACATGCCGCAGAACAACTAAGCCCATGCACCACGGCTACTGAGGCTGCATGCCACAACTACTGAAGCCCACATGCCTAGAGCCTGTGCTCTGCAGCAGGAGAAGCCACCACAATGAGAAACCTGCGCACTGTAACAAAGAGTAGCTCCTGCTTGCTGCAACTAGAGAAAAGCCAACACCCAGCAACGAAGACCCAATGCAGCCATAAATTAATTAATTTTAAGAAAAGAAACTACCATAAATAATTCTATGCCAACAAATTGGATAACCTAGAAGAGATGGATAAATTCCTAGAAACATACAATCTACCAAGACTGAATCATGAAGAAATAGGAAATCTGAACAGACCAACAATGACAAAGGAGATTGAATCAGAAATCAAAAAATCTCCCAACAAAGAAAAGCCCAGGACCAGATGGTTTCCTTGTGAATTCTACTAAACATTTAAAGAAAAATTAATGCCAATTATTCTCCAACTCTTCCCAAAAACTGAAAAGGAGGGAACAATTCCAAACTCATTTTGCAAAGTCAGCATTACCCTGAAACCAAAGTCAGACAAGGGCACTATAAGAAAACTATAGGCTATTAGCCCTGATGAATATAGATGCAAAAATTCTTAACAAGATACTAGGAAACTGAATCCAACAGCACATTAAGAGGATTAAACACCATGATTAAGTGGGATTTATCCCTGGGATGCAAGGATGTTTAGACATATGCATATCAATAAATGCGATACTTCACATTAAAAGAATGAAGGATCCTGGGGCTTCCCTGGTGGCGCAGTGGTTGAGAGTCCGCCTGCCGATGCAGGGGACGCGGGTTTGTGCCCCGGTCTGGGAAGATCCCACATGCCGTGGAGCGGCTGGGCCCGTGAGCCATGGCCACTGAGCCTGCGTGTCCAGAGCCTGTGCTCCACAACGGGAGAGGCCACAACAGTGAGAGGCCTGGTTACAGAAAAAAAAAAAAAAAAAAGGAATGAAGTATCAAAAGCATATGATCATACATGCAGAAAAAACATTTGTCAAAATATAACATACTTTCACAATAAAAACTCTCAACTGGGTATAAAAGGAACATATCTCAACATAATAAAGGCCATAAATGACAAGCCCACAGCCTACATCATACTCAACAGTGAAAAGTTGAAAGTTTTCCTCTAAGATCAAGAACAAGACAAGGGTGCCCCCTTTCACCACTTGTATTCAACACAAAACTGGAAATCCTAGGCAAGGCAGTTAATCAAGAAAAAATGCCATCCAAATAAGAAAGGATCTGAAGTAAAATTGTCTGTGCAGATGACATGATATTATATAGAGAAAATCATAAAGTTGCCACCAAAAAACTGTTAGAACTAATCAATGAATTCAGTAAAGTTGTAGGATACAAAATGAACACGAGGTCAATTGCACTTCTATACACTAAAAATGAAATATCTGAAAAAGAAATAAAGAAAACAATCCTATTCACAATAGCATCAACAACAATAAAACACTGAGGAATAAATTTAACAAAGGAGGTGAAAGATCTGTAGAATGAAAACTATAAGACTTCGATGAAAGAAATTGAAAAAGATACAAATACCTGGAAAGATATCCTATGTTCATGGATCAGAAGAATTAATATTGTTAAAATGTCCATACTACCCAAAGCCACTTATGGATTCAGTGCAATCTTTATCAAAATTCCAATGGCATTTTTCACAGAAATAGAAAAAAAAAATCCTGAAACTCATAAGAAACCACAAAGGACTCTGAACAGCAAAAGCAATCTTGAGAAAGAAAAACAAAGCTGGAGCCATCACACTTCCTGATTTTAAACCATATTACAAAGCTATAGTAATCAAAACAGTATGGCACTGACATTAAAAATAGACACATAGATCAATAGAACAGACATGAGACCCCAGAATTAAACCCTTGCCTACATGGTCAACTAATATTTGGCAAGGGAGTCAACAAAACTCAACGGGGAAATGATAGTTTCTTCAGTGAATGGTGCTGGGAAAACTGAATAATCACATGCAGAAAAATGAAATTGGACCCCTATCTTATACAACTCGCAGAAATTAACTCAAAATGAATTAAAGGCTTAAGTATAAGACCTGAAACCATAAAACTCCTAGAAGAAAACATTGGGAAAACTCCTTGACCTTGGTCTTAGAAACAATTTTTTGGATACGACATCAAAAACACAAGCAACAAAGGCAAAAATAAATAAGTGGAACTATATCAAACTAAAAAGCTTCTGCACAGCAAAAGAAACAATCAACAAAATGAAAAAACAACCTACAGAATGGAAGAAAATATTTGCAAATCATCTATCTGATAAGGAGTTCATATCCAAAATATATAAGGAACTCACACAGCTCATAGCAAAAAAACAACCTAGTTTAAAAATGGGCAAAGGAACTGAATAGACATTTTCCCAAAGAACACATACAGATAGTCAACAGGTACATACATGAAAATATGCTCAACATGGCTAATCACCAGGGAAATGCAAGTCAAAACCACAATAAGATATCTCCTCTCTCCTGTTAGGATGGCTATTATCAAAAAGAGACCACACCGGGCTTCCCCGGTGGCGCAGTGGTTGAGAGTCTGCCTGCCAATGCAGGGGACACAGGTTCGTGCCCTGGTCCGGGAAGATCCCACATGCCGCAGAGCAGCTGGGCCCGTGAGCCGTGGCCTCTGAGCCTGCGCGTCTGGAGCCTGTGCTCTGCAACGGGAGAGGCCACAACAATGAGAGGCCCGTGTACCACAAAAAAAAAAAAAAAAAAGAGACCACATGTGTTGGTGAGGATGTGGAGTAAAGGGAAACTTTGTGCACTGTTGGTAAGAATGTAAATTGATACAGCCATTATGGACATGAAGGAGTATGAAGGTTCCTCAAAAAAATTAAAAGTAGAACTACCATATGATCCAGCAATCCCACTTCTGGGCATATATCCAAAGGAAATGAAATCAGAATTTCAAAGAGATAACGGCACCCCCATGTTCATTACAGTATTAGTCACAATAACAAGATATGGAAACAACCTGAGGGTCCATCTATAAACAAATAGATAAAGAAGATGTGGTACATATATATATGGAATATTATTTAAGAAAGAAGGAAATCCCACCACTTGCAACAACATAGATGGACCTTGACAGATTATGCTAGGTAGAATGAGTCAGACAGAGAAAGACAAGTCCTGTATGATATCACTTTATGTGGAATCTTAAAAAAACTGAACTCATAGGAAGAGAGAGTAGAATGGTAGTGCCGGGGTGGGAGGGTGGGGGAAATGGGGAAATGTCAGTGAAAGGATACAAACCTCTGGTTATAAGATGAGTAAGTTCTGGGGATCTAATGTACAGCATGGTGACTATAGTTAACAATACTGCATTGTATACTTGAAAGTTTCTGAGAGTAGATCTTCATGTTCTGACCACAGAAAAAGAAATTATAATTATGTTAAGTAATGGAGATGTTAATTAACTCCATGGTGGTAATCACGCATCACATTTTACACCTTAAACTTACGCAATGTGATAGGCCAATTATATCTCAATAAAGCTAAGGGGAGAAAGAATTCCAGGGCCAGAGGCCCAATGGGATCCTGGGGAAAGAATGTTAAGTAAATAGCTAGCAGTAACTTCCTATAGCTGGGCTGCCTGCCCAGGGCAGTTTGCTGAAGAGGGTGATGAAAATGGCCTGTGATCTAATGGAGAAGAATAAAATCGGTGACAATACCAGCCCAGAGTGAAGGGACAGCAGTGAGGCCACATCAACACATGTCAGTTGACTGCCCAGACTACTGGCCCTGAGGCCCAGAATTTCCTGAGACATTTGGCCACAGAGACATGAACATACTTTGTCCCTTTGCTGCAAGCCTCTTGTAGCCATGAGTCCTTCTTCCCTCCCCACACACATGCCCATACCTTTTATTGTTAGTTAAATTTTAAGTTTCTTTTAAATTGTGAAACATTTCAAAACATATGGAAAAGTGTAGATAATACTGTAATAGACACCCATGCTTATCCATTTTTGCTTCAGATGTATTTTGTAAACTATCAACATAGATGGAGTGAAATCTTCACACTCTGACCCTATGTCTTCTTCCCTCCCACTCCAGAGGAAACCACTCTTCTAACACAGTATTCATCACTCCCACACATTCTATGGGATCTGTAAACATATAATATTGTTTTTGCTGTATGTAAAACAGAGGCTTTAGATTTTTCTACCACATTCAGTGTAAAAAATGCATTTTACATTTTGACCCCGTAAATACGCACATGAGCACATGTGTATGTATACATATATATCCGTGTGTGTGAGTGTGTACATAAGCTGAATCAAAACTTTCATGAAAATACTTACTGTTTCATTACTATCAACACATGCTGATATTTTCAATTATAATTTTATTTTGTCATGTTGGTAGTGATTCATTAAACTGATTTCACAACTTACAGATGGATCATAACAAACAGTTTGAAAAACATTAGTGTTACCAGACTTTCTGTTTTTTGTCAATCTGGTCGTGTGAAATGATTTCTTATTTTATTTTGCATTTCCCTCATTACTAGCAAAGCAAGCTTCTTCTTACTTTATCCTCACCCACTCAATTGTCTCTTCTATAAATTACCAATTTTATTGCCTGGATACTTATCATTAGCATTCAAGACTTTTTGTATATATATTCTGCACACTAGTTCTTTATGAGCTATATATGTTGCAAGTATCTTCTCATTTTCATGTAGTTAAATTTATCAAACTTTCCTCTTTAACTTTTTTCCTGTTTTGTCTTATTTTAAAACATTTTCCATACCCTAAAGTTATGAAGATATTGCTCTATATTTTCTTCTTAAAATCTTAAAGTTTTACATTCTACATTTATGTTTTAATCCTGCTAGAAGTGCGTGTGTATGTGGTGAGGTAGGAATCCTATTTTATCTTTTTCCATAGTTTATTGTCCAAGACAAATTTATTAAATAGTCTGCTCTACCCCTGCTGCCTTGTAATGCTACCTTTGTCATAAGCCAAATTCCCAGTGTACATAAGTCCGTTTCTACACTCTCTATTCTGTTTCACTCGTAGATTTCTCTATCCTATGCCTATATCACACTGCTTAAGCTATATGCTATAGTTTTGTATAAATTTTTGAAATCTGGAAGGGCAAATCTCTCATCATCATCATTACAATTATGATGATTATTTAAGTCGTTTTGGTTTTTTGGTTTTTTTGCGGTATGCGGGCCTCTCACTGTTGTGGCCTCTCCCCTTGCGGAGCACAGGCTCCAGATGCACAGGCTCAGCGGCCATGGCTCACAGGCCCAGCCGCTCCGCGGCATGTGGGACCTTCCTGGACCGGGGCACGAACCCGTGTCCCCTGCATTGGCAGGCGGACTCTCAACCCTGCACCACCAGGGAAGCCCTATTTAAGATTTTTTAAATACTTTTGGCATTCCCTCTTTTGTTTGAATATTTAGACCTATTTTGTCAAGTTCTGTAAAAAAATTCTTGGGAATTTTTATTGGAATCAAACAGACTATAATTTGGACAAAAATTGACATCTTTTATGATATCAAGTCTTTCTATCCATGGTATTTTGTCTCCAACTACTTAGGTCTTATTTTATATTTTCAATAAATTGTTTTGTTATTTTTTCCATGATGCTCTTGCACTCTTTTATTACATTACACCTGTTTCTAAGAGTTCATAGTTTTTTGTTACTGTTGTTATTGTAAACAGTATTTTCATTAAATTTTCTAAATTTTTTAATAATGATTTTGTACATTGATCATTTCCAGTAACCTTTCTAAACTCTCATTATTTCGAATATTTTGCCTATAGATTCTCATAGATGGTCCATGTTGGCCATCATACAATCTCAAATCATGGCAGTTTTCTTTTTTCCTGTCCAAACTTTTTCTTCTTTTTTCTACAGCCATGTCACTTGTAACCCAAATCCAGGTACTAACAAGAGAGTGGACTCGACTGTCTCTGTAGCAACACTGGGATAGAGTATGTGCAGGAAGACGCAAAGCTAACACTGATTCATTAGAATGATGGTGGCTGACCACCAGGCATGTCCAGCGCCCAAGTTCTCTACCAAGTATGCTTGAATTGTACAATTATACGATTTTTTTAAACTTCCTTTGCCCATCTCATGACTCCACTCAGATTCCCCATTCATTCTCTTCCACTGTGTGATCATATGGGGCTGCTCAAAGGAACTTTACTGGCCCAGTATTTCCATTTCTTTCCATTATCATACTGTAATAGAAAGATTATTTTGATGTCGTAGGCAACCAAGTTTAGTGTCTGCAATCTTATCCTGATGATAAACTTAGCGCTGACTGGTACAGTTTACAAGAGTGTATAAACCATGCTAAGCTTCAGTGGGTTGAAATACGCAAGGACAAAATGAGGGCCTCCCATTTTCTCTTTCCAAGATATGGCTTTCGGAGGCTTTTTTTGTACTTTAGGTTTTGGGGGAGAAATGGAGGAGATGTTGTTGGCTTTTGTTATTTTGTTTGTTGGTTGGGTGGTTGGGTGGTTGGTTGGTTGGTGGCAACCCATTTTCCTCAGTTTAAGTCTACTTATTTTTAAATCTGAACATGAACACAAATATATTGTATTATCAGTATTACTCCCACTCTTTTTCATAATGGTTATTCTTTCATTGTGGCTTCTATTTTTTCTTTTTATCTCTTTAATCATGTAAACATCCCTATATTTATGGTCTCTTTCAGACTGCTCTTCTATGATCTCAAGGTGGGGATTGCTGACACTCCTGCTTGCTGCATCTGCAAATTCTTGTTCATGGTGGATCTTTCCATAAGGTATTTTATAAATTTTTGCTGAAAGATCATCTTTAACTCAGCTTGAGTTTTCAATGGAAAACTCCTATGACCAGAGTGACTTTTCATCTGTGTCTGCATGTGTCCTAAGAGTAACATAACCACTACCACTCTTTTTTTTTTTTTTTTTTTTTCCGGTATGCGGGCCTCTCACTGTTGTGGCCTCTCCCGTTGCAGAGCACAGGCTCCGGACGCGCAGGCTCAGCGGCCATGGCTCACGGGCCCAGCCATTCCGTGGCATGTGGGATCTTCCTGGACCGGGGCACGAACCCGTGTCCCCTGCATCAGCAGGCGGACTCTCAACCACTGCGCCACCAGGGAAACCCAACCACTACCACTCTTTACATGCATTTTTTAATCTAGGATGTCCCCAATTCATAGACAGTGTACATTGTCTCCAGAACCTCTCAAAGTGGAAGCTTGGGATTTCACTTTTTCACAAAAGGCTTTAATTTTTTTCACCCAGAATCCAGGCAGAAGCAAACTTTCTTGGCATCTTCCTTAATCAACGACTGGATTTTTTTCTTAGTCCTCCGTTCTTGGAGAGTTCAGCCCTGCAAGCCCCCCCACCTTTTTCTTCCTTGTTTAGGCCTCTGGCTGGCACTGGCCCAAGGCCTTCACTCTTATCTCTGCATGGGCCCTACCCCAGTCTAATAAGAACACAGACAGATACACTCACACCCCTCACTAGCTAGGGCGCCACTCACCACTTCTGGCTGTGTTTCTCCATTACATCTTCAGTTCCAGCAACTGGACTAATTTGGTTTTCACTTTATCCCGCATTTCTATGTGCTTGTAATAGGAAAGTTTCCACATTAGTCCACTCCTCCCAGGTCTCCTTTTCCTTTACAGAGGCCCTCAAAAGCAACCAGGACTTAAAAAAAACAGGACTTCTGGCTCTTATAGGAGTCTTTGTGTTCAAGGCCAATCTTACCTGCAGAAGGTATCTCCAGCACTTGGCCAGAATCTTTTTGAGAAGAAGTGACTGGGCTTGTCTGATTACTGACTGGACAATTTCTGCTTAACAACCACCTTTCTGTTCTTGAGCTAGAATGAAATCAGAATGCTTATTCCCTGCCAATTTCAGAAGGTGAGATCATCCTGACAGAGTCCTTGGGGAGACATGAAGTCAGGAATCTTTTACAAAAGAAATACATGTGGCAGTGAGACTTGATGAAGGCTCGTCTCCTTGAGAAATGGACCCAGTGGGGTCTCTTTGTTGTTACTGTTGTTGTTGCTTGGGGAAGGAGACTTCCTGGGTTTTTGTTTTGTTTTGTTTTTTTTAAATAGTGGGACTTCCCTCGTGGCACAGAGGTTAAGAATCTGCCTGCCAATGCAGGGGACACGGGTTGGAGCCCTGGTCCGGGAAGATCCCACATGCCGCGGAGCGACTAAGCCCGTGCGCCACAACTATTGAGCCTGCACTCTAGAGCTCCTGCGCTCACGTACCTAGAGCCCGTGCTCCACAACAAGAGAAGCCACCACAATGACAAACCCACACACTGCAACGAAGAGTAGCCCCCACTCGCCGCAACTAGAGAAAGCCCACATGCAACAACGAAGACCCAAAGCAGCCAAAAATAAATAAAATAAAATAAATTTATATTTAAAAAGACCCAACGCAGCCAAAAATAAAGTTAATAAATTAATTTTTTTTTAAGAATAATAACAATAAGTCAGGGAACCTGGCCATTTATGGAGGGAACACATACCTTCAAGGATCAGCAGGCTGAAGGGTCACAGCTGAGCACTGACAGTGTTCAGAATTGTCTCTTTCAAACAGGATTGGAGTGGGCAGCCAAGGGAAAGGTCGGCAAGTATCTCATGGAAAACAGAGCCCAGATTTTCAAGCCCATGACAGAGACAAACCCTTTACAAACATTCCAAGTGATGGCTTTCTTCTACGTAGACATACATGTTTAAAGCCCACTGAGCACCACGCCTATGCAGCCAGGCTTGAGAATAATCAACTCAATGCTAAGCAGGTAGAAATATCCCTAATAGAATATCTGGCCTTTAGACGTACTGACATCTTCTTTCTGTGGTATTTCCTCTACTCGTGTTCTTCAAAGCTTAGTGCCCTTCTTAGAGTCAGTACTGGCTCCAAGGAAAAATTTGAGTAATGCGTCAGCCACACCTTAGTGTGAATTTTACCTAATGTCTTATCCATCCAGGGATGTTGTCTCTTGAAAATTGTAATCTCAGTGAGATACAGATTTGCCTGAAATGATATGGAGCAGAGTGAGGATTCCAACAAGATGTTCCAACTCCAAACCCCAAGCTCTTTCCAAACCTCACCACTGTGCCTTAGGAAGAGGCTGGAGCCTCTTCTCGGGGCTTTGAGGCTTTCTCTGCCTAAGGCACAGTAGCTCTGGGCAGGCATTGGTAATGAACATGCCCAGATTCTATTTTTACCACCTCAGCCTCTGAATAGATGTCTCCACCAGTCAGATCTGCCTGCTGGGGTCATAAAAATAATCATAATGATGAGAAATCTCACTCTTTTTCTCCACCTCATGGTGAAGTATCTTTGGGGAGCAATTAGTTAATTCCCTGTTATCCTTTAGGGAGCTTTCATCATCCCAGAAAAGTAACCAAAGGAATTTTCCTGAAACAATTTCATTCACATCAATCCAAAGCCCAATGCACAAAACTCTTTCGAGGGTGTTAATCTCATTAAGAGCTTCTTATATAAAGTTGCTTGAACACCAAGCACAATTTTTGTGAAGGGTGAGTCTATAGGCCCATATTTGTACCATGTGGCCCCCTTGTCCTGTCCAGAGCTACCTGAAACACCAGGGGAGACCCGACCCAGGAGAAACCAACCCATTAGTTGGGCTGAGCCAATCAGATTCTCCTTTTCTAAAGGGGGTAAGAGAGAGGTAGGCACTGGATCTGTAATTCCAGACCAGGCAGGATTTGTGCCATGGTGAGCTGAGCCAAATACAGGATGTAGACAGACGCCCGCAGAGCTAAGAATGGGGTGGTGTACCCTCATCCTGAGATCAGCCAGAGCCAGCAAGCAAACCTGATGAGGACTCATGTGTTTCATGCTGCACCCAGACACCATGCTGGATCAGAAGAGGGAGTGGGGAGAAATCCTGAAAGACAAGTAATTGCCCACAAAGGCAAGAGACCCCACAGTTACAGTGCATTTAGTGTTAAACGCTGCAGCAGAAGCCATTGTGAGGGGAGAGAGAATGGACCAGTGCACAAAGCATGGCCCACGTGGTAAGAGAGATTAGGATCCACAGAATGTAGAAAAGGCCTCCTGGCTGCTACCCCTCCTTTCATTGTTCTCCAGATGTTTCTGGTTTCCCTCCTTACAGCAGCTTTTTCCAAACTTCTCTCCCCAACCCCGGCCCCTTCATTTTCAAGTAGAGATCAACCTCCTCTGTCAGGAAAAAGATCAAAGCCTCCAAGGGGAGGTGTGTCAATGCCCCCTCACTCCACAAACTCCCCGTTTCATCACCCACCCACCCCTTCTTCCTTATCCGTTACAAAGGAAACATGTCTCCTCCTTTATGAAGCTGAGTCTTCCATGTCCTGTTGATCCTGAGGCCTCGGACCGCTGCGATCCCTCCATCCATCATTCATTCGCTCTTTTGCATCTTCAGTCTCCCCTTGTCTGACAGCACCTGCCTATTTGCCTATAAATGTGCTCCAGATTCTCCAACCCTAAAATCACCTTCCTCAACCCCAGCCTTTCCTCCAGCTACTGCCCTGCTTCCCTCACTCTCTTCAAAGCCAAGCTTCTTGAAGGAGTCCCCTCCATACAAACAAGTTCGGTTCCGAGAGCCCTTTCGTTAAGCTCAATGAAGTTAGCCTAGGTACCCAATGAGCACCGTAATAGGTTTATAATACGTTTCACACAAATAATACATAAAAAACAAACAAACACAAAAAATAAAGAAAACATTTTTAATCTTACAGTACAGTACCTTGAAAAGTGTAGTAGTACAGCACAACAGCTGGCATGCAGGGGCTGGCATCAGTGAACAGGCAAGAAGTGTTACTGACTGGAGGAGGGAGAGGAGTGGGGAGATGGTAGAGCTGAGGGATCATCAGCAACAGGAGATGAGGGCAAGCTGCAATTTTCCTCACGCCTGACGTTGATGGCACAGGTTCCGGTTCTTTGCTGGATTCAATTCTATCTACTCCCTTGAATAAACGATCCAGTGATGTCTGGGTAGTAGCTCTTTTCTTCCTGTCAATAGATGACACGGTAGCACTGAATTGCATTCTGAACAGCTGCTGCCACCTTCGTGTACCATTCTATGTTCAGGTCCTGTGCCTCAAAACTCACAGTGCCTAACAGTGCACTAATAGTGCCTCTTCAAATAATGAAAATCCCCTCGCCATTTCCTGCGTCGTAAATCTCTTTGGGTCTTCAGTTACTTCTTCTTCCCCCACTTTTGTTTCCATCATTATCGCTTGGCGCTTCTTAGCACCAGCTACATCACCACTGCTTTTCCGCTTGCTTCCGAACAGCCTGGGCTTGAAATAAAGACACTGTACTACTGTACTCTATACTGTACTGTACAGTAAAGTACACAAAAGCACAACCACTTGTCGAGGATACACGCACGTGACAATGTACGCCAGACTTGTGAACTAACTTGTGTGACTGGACATGCGAAGGCACGTTGACATCTTTGAAAGTTCGCAACTTGAAGGCTCATAGGTAGGGGACTTGCTGTAGTCTATACTTCATCCAGTTTCATTCCATCCTCAACTCACCCTCCCCAGCATCTTTGGGAAATGGCTCTGGTGAAACAAGGAGAGCTCTCAACTGTGAAATGTTACGTCCTGGTCCCAGTCTTCCTAATAGAACATCTAGCACTGTCGCCCATCCCCTCTCTATTGGTCGTGGTCCAAACGGGATGCAAAGGGCACACACAAGCTTAGGGGCTTATGCCAAACCACCCTACAGCTCTGTAAATTCACAAGGAACGGTGCAGAATGCTGGGACCAGTAACAGAAGAGCTACCAAAACCAGTGGGAGTTATGGGACCGCGGGCCTGCGGTGGAGGGTAAGGGCGAGGGGAACACACACTGCTCACCTGCCTCCTCCCCTCAACCCCCCCGCCAGTGCTCCCCATTGGTTGAACCCAACCAGAGTCCAGAAGGCAACAGAGCTCTTGCTGCAGGGTGACCGTCTCCTCCCAGGAGACGAATGGGAGTGGGGGCCTGAGGGGACAGAAGGACCCAGCTCTGCCCCTTCTGCTCCTGACTATCTTCTCTCCCAGTTTCTGTCACCCACCCCTGCTGGTTGTTCTCCTAACGTTTTGACCACACTTGTCAGTGTCATCACTGGTCTCCCTTCTTCTCTTCTTAAATGTCTCATCCTAGACTAGACCCTATGCCCAATTACTTTCTCTCTTCCCAAACTCTGTCTCTCCCTCCTTTAGCAACTTTGTTTCCCCCAAGGTGTCCACGACAACCCCCAAGATGGTGGTGATCTGAGTCTTCAACTCTGACCTCTCAATGACCTCTTGCTGACTTTCATTGAACTCTGACCCCGACTATTCATCACCACACAATTTCCCGCAGGAAGAATCTGGCCTCAAACACAACACATTCAAAGCAAAACTCATTCTCTTCTCCCTCAGGCTCTCGGCCATGCTCCCCTCTTCATTAACCACAGGTACCCCTGACTCTGTTTCCTTTTCAGTCTTGCTCCTCAAAGGGTGGTCCAAATCCTGCCGTGTGGTCATATGGACATCCCTGGGAGCACATGACAAACACGGAATGTCAGGCCCCACCCAGATCCACTGAATCAGAATCTGTGTTTTAACAAGATCCCCAGGTGGCCCACATACACAGTAAAATTTGGAAGTGCTGGTTTACAGCATATATCACAACCATTCTTCTTTCCAGCGAACATTGTATTAACATGTATCAGGCTTAGAGGCTTGATATTAAAACAGAAGGAAGGAAACTCTGCAGCAAACAGCAACCCTGTAGACCTCCCCCTACTTCCCATTCACTGCTTTGGACTTTTTCTTAGAGGAAGTTGCCTTAAGGAGGATTGTATGCATATATATTTCTTATTGTTTTAAGAAATCTTGACTGGTCCCCTCAGTCTTTCTTGCCTGTATCCTTGGAGGGCTCTGAAAAGCACTCATATCATCCTTTATGTGAAAAGAAAAAGGGATGAGGAGAGAATTTGGGTATTCAAAATGAGAATCCCACCAGTCTGGAAAAGTCCTAGCTGATGTTTCCCATGGACTCCTTGTAGAATCCATGACACGCAGGTCAATCTCATCAGAATTTTTCTCTCTCTGAGCCTGTTTCTTCATCTATAAAATGGGGAGATAACAGTAACTCCTTTATAATGTTTCTTTAAGGATTAAAAGTGGCAAAATATGTGAAATATGCCCTCCAAATGGAGGGTTCAATATTCACTGAATGAAGAAAGGACATCATTTAACACATGGGAGTCTTAGTTTACTCAAATGGAAAATGAAGACTATAATACCAAGTTCATCAAATGTGGGTTCCCCAGCTCTCTCTATCACACCTCCGCCAGTCCCCACATACCTGCACAAACATGCATCTCTACATGCATGTACGCACCCACATCCACATGCATGCACCTATGCTGGCACATGCTCTCACACACATGCACATGTGTACTCACACACACTCACATACACACGTGTACACACATAACCACCAGCAGGAACTCTGGCCACTTTCCCCGATGTCTCCTCTGTGGTCGCCTGCTCTCCAGATTCCCTCATGGGGACGGGGACCACTACAGAGCCTCTGCCTTCCTACCCACTGCTATCCCGGCCCCTCCAGCCCTCCCTCCTCACCAGGCACAGTGATCATTATAAAATCCAAGGCTGATTGCTTTACTCCTGCTCGAAACCCTCCCACTATAGGCAGGCCAAACTCACCACACATCCCTCAACACACTGTGAAGTTCCGTCCCGCTGGCCCGTCTCACACATTAAGCCTCCTCTACTGAAAATCGTCTTCCCCAAGTAACTGGTTCCTGTTTGTCAAAACTCAGCTTGAGCATGGTCTCCTCTCACTTTCCCCGATGCCTCCCGCCAGAGACAGCCCCTCCTCAAGGTTTTCAGCACCCAGGAGGATGCAAACCTCTGGTGTCCCCTTTCCTTCCCCTTAGGCTGTGAGGCCTCGTCCAGGGCAAGGACCTGCCGTATCTGACCTTGCATTTTCACTGTCCACCACCCCAAAGCGTGGAGCACAGAGGGTGCCCAGTAGACACTGGTTATAAGTGCTGGTTGAAGAAGAAGGTGAGGAATAACTGTCCCCCAGCCCAGCCCAGCCCCAAGACTCATCTGCAGTCACAGGATCCCCAGTGCTCACAGGAGACACGAGGCTCCACCAGAAAGACCACACCGCCTCCTGTTTTGGTTTTTTGTTTTGTTTTGTTTTTTTGCGGTACGCGGGCCTCTCACTCTTGTGGCCTCTCCCGTTGCGGAGCACAGGCTCCGGACGTGCAGCCTCAGCGGCCATGGCTCACGGGCCCAGCCACTCCGCGGCACGTGGGATCTTCCCAGTCCGGGGCACGAACCCGTGTCCCCTGCATCGGCAGGCGGACTCCCAACCACTGCGCCACGAGGGAAGCCCCCCGCCTCCTGTTTTGAGGGGCAAATCAAGGCACCAGGACACGTTCGGCCTTGTCCTTTGAGTTAGACCTGCAGAGCTGAGGAGAGAATCCACAGCATGAGCCTTGCTGGAGGCCAATCCCTCTGTCGGCTCCACCCCCACCCAGGATCCTGGTCAGCGCCTGAGCTGCACCGGCGAAGGTTGACTGTTGAACAATGACCAAGCTCCTCCCTGCGGTTCCCACGCATAGTTTCCTTGGGCTTCCTTCAAAGCAGAAAAACAACTGCTCTTTCCAAAAGATGGGAATGCTGGGGAGGAGAGGGTTTCTTGCCCAGAAGTAAAGATCCAGATATCCTTTGCCTAGCTGGAGAGATTTCTCAAGACTGGGCATCACCACGCAGGCATGATACCCTGCCGGCCAAGGGGAGCAGGTCTGACGAGATGCCCTGAGTGCGATGGACAAGGTCATACGTGTGAAATGAGCAGAGTGGGGATTGAGTGACAGCAGGTTCCGCCCACACCACCACTGCAGTCCTCTCCATCCCCTTCCAGGCTCCATCCGTGCAAATGTCATAGACCCCAACATAAAATTTATATTTATCGGGCTTCCCTGGTGGCGCAGTGGATGAGAGTCCACCTGCCGATGCAGGGGACGCGGGTTCGTGCCCCGGTCTGGGAGGATCCCACATGCCGCGGAGCGGCTGGGCCCGTGAGCCATGGCCACTGGACCTGCATGTCCGGAGCCTGTGCTCCACGGCGGGAGAGGCCACAGGAGTGAGAGGCCCGTGTATGGCCAAAAAAAAAAAAAAAAATTTACATTTATTGAGGGAAGTCTTGCCATGCATGGACAGGCACTGTTCAAGGAGCTTGGGAGGCTCCAAATATAAGATCTGACCAGGCATCTGACCTCAAGTATCAACGAGCTCTACCCGGGGCTGGGTACCACGGTGGGTGTGAAAGAACTGGACAACAGTTCTTCCCTGGAGAAGAAGGTTATGTCTCGTTGGAGCCAGGGCATAAAGCCCACATGCAGGAAATAAAGAACCGCATGAGGCAGGATGTAACCAGAAGCTCAGCTGGGTGGCACAGACATTAGCTGCTCTAAAACTTAAGTAAAGAAAGAGAGAGAGCTGTGTGGACAGAAACCCTGGGGAAGGTTCATGAAGGGGCACCTGGCAGGATGGATAGGTGAGGTAGGGAGGGCATTTCAGATGGGGAACAGCACATGCAAAGGCACAGAATATGATTCGTCGTCCTGGTGCCTCTGTAGCAAAGACATGGATTTCTGCTCGTTATGTTGGTTATGCCTTATTTTGACAGATGGTTCACTTTGAAATCAGGCCTGATTTCAGTCTGGATGGGTTAAGTCATCTTCCTTGCCCAGCCGTGTAAACAAACCACAGAGCAAAGCCAAACCACAGAGAGCTAGTCAGACAAGGAGAGGAGAAGCAACCTTGAGAACCAGCACTCTCTCCTTAAAAGACCAGGGAGGAAGCCTGGTCCTTCCACCACCCTGTCTGCAATCTCATCATCTGTGCTTATAAACACTGAAATCAACCCGAGTGGAAAAGACAGCTGCAAAGGCGTGGAGAGCTGCTCAGAGATTTGTCAGCTAATTTATCCACCTCCTAGCCTTTGATTGACTCAACTGATGATCGAATTTCCCTGCAAGATAACATATGCTTGGAGGGAAGAGAACTGTGTAGTGGGCAGCTTCCAAAATGTCTCCCAATGACCCCCTGCTCCCCACCGCTCCTGTAGCCCCCTCCCCTTGAATGTGGGCTGGACCTAGTGACAGACTCCTAATTAGGAGAATAAAGTCAAAAGGGATGGGCTGTCACTTCCAAATTAGATCTGAGACTGTGACTTCTGTCTAGCTCACTCTTTCTGTCTCTCTGGCTTGTCTAGCTTGCTCACCCTGATGAATCAGCTACCATGTTGTGAGCTGCACCCCCCATATGAGAGAGGCCCATATGGCCAGGAACTGAGGGTGGCCTCTGGGCAACAGCCGTCTACCAGCTGAATCCTGCTAATAACACTGACTTGGGAGAGGATCCTACCATGGTGTGGTGGGGGGAGCCTAGAATGGCTGTGGCCCCGGCTGAAACCCTGATGGCCACTTAGGAGCCAGGGGACCCATCCAAGCCATTCCTAAGCCACAGAAACTGGGAGATAATAAATATTGTTTTGAGTCCTTAAGTTTGGGGTTATTTGTTACCCAGCAATAGATAACAAATACACTCTCCAGTCAGGCTTCCAGGAGTAAAAACAAGATCATATCTGTACCTGAGCTGACACCCATGCCTAATACAGCCAGAAATGTCCCCTGAATATAAATGTGCCCCCATTGTCACTCTTAATTACCATTTCTCCCAAATGGTTTTCAGATCATTCAACTTGAGAATTACTTTAATGTGTGTGTGTAGAAATGCTGGGCAAAGCAGAAGTCCTTAACATTATGTCGGACTCTCTCGTATGTCGACAGACACCGCAAGTCCCCTTGGAGAACATCTTTCTTCTCACAGCAGTCAGTGGGCCTCCTGTTTGCAAAGTAGTCCCCACAGCTTTAGGCTGGGGTCACAGTCAACATATTTAACAGCAGGTCTGGGCATGAGAGCCGACCAGGACAGAAGCTGGTTGATCCATCATGTCCCAGGTCAGCCCCAGTCCTGTGGAAAGGGTGTGCCAGAACTCTGGAAGGATTGACAAGGCGTTCCCCTCTCTGACCACCCGTGATAGGCGGCATTCTGGAAAAAGGCAGCACTGTGTGTCAAAGGAGAGCCTAGACACTTGTCCCAAACCTGGCAGCATGGACTGGATTGTCTTCTCTGAAGATCCTATCAGGAAAAGACACCAAGATCTCCAAGGAGGAACTCGCCAGCAGGAAAAGAGGAAGGAGTTGCTTGTTTGTTGGAGGGGAGGTAAACTGGGTTGGCCCCAAGGAGCCAAGCATTACCAAGGAAGTTGGTTCCCATGGGCCTGTGGCTGAGGCTGGAACCTCTCCAGACCCTCCTGTCCTGGTGCCGTGTGAAGCTCTGCAGGCCAGTGGCTGAGCTAGCGTATGTGATTTCAAAGGGCTGAAAGCCCCATGTGGGACTTCATGAGTTCAGTTCTGAGCATAAAATGTTGGAGCTGAGGTATCCAAATGAAAATGTCTAGCGCCTAAATAAACAGGACTTTTCAAAGGACCTCAAAACTGAAGATAAGGATTTTTTTTTATTGTGGTAAGATATACATAACATAAAATTTACCATTTTAACCATTTTTAAGTGGACGGTCAGTAGCATTAAGTATACATTCACCACATTATTGTCTAACCACCCCCATCATCCATCTCCAGGATTCATCTTGCAAAACTGAAATGCTGTACCTATTAAGCAATAACTCCCCCCTCTTCCCTCCCCCCCAGTCCCTGGTAACCTCGATTCTCCTTTCTGTCTGTATGAATTTGCCTATTCTGAGATCCTCATGTAAATGGAATCATAACAATATTTGTCCTTTCGTGTCTGGCTTATTTCACTTAGCATAATGTCTTCAAGGTTTATTGATGTTGTAGCATGATTAGAACTTCATTCCTTTTTAAGATATACTACCATGCCATTGCACATATATACCACATTTTTTTATCCATTCATCTGTCATCTGTCAATGGACATTTGGGTTACTTCCACCTTTTTGGCTATTATGAATAATGGTGCTATGGATGTGGGTGTACAAATATCTGAGTGCCTGTTTTCAATTCCTTTGGGTGTATACCTAGATGGAATTGCTGGATCATGTGGTAATACTATATTTAATTTTTTTAGGAACTGCCATACTGTTTTCCACAAGAGAGGCACCATTTTGCATTCCTACCAGCAATGCACAAGGTTTCCAATTTCTTCACATCCTCACCAACACTTGCTTTCCGTTGTTTCTTTGTTTTTCATGGTAACCATTCTAATGTGTGTGAGGTAGTATCTCGTTGTGGTTTAGATTTGCATTTCCCTGATCATTAGTGATGTTTAGCATTGTTCCATTTGCTTATTGGCCCTTTGTATAGAAGATATAGTTTTCTGAATTGTCAGCAGATACACGCTAAAGTCATGGGTGGCACCTGCTGCTCCTTTCCCATCCAGTAACCATCTTCTCCTTCATTCTTAATACTCCCAGCTTTGTTCACATCTGCATTGTGTACAGCTAGATCACTCACTTCCCATGACACTCTCCTAGCTACAAGAGGCCGTGGGATCCGGTTCTGAAATTGGAGTGCTATGGGGACTCCCGAGATAGCTTTCATGAAATGTGACAGACATAGCATACTCCTTTTGCCTTTTTCCCTATTCCCTCCTCCTTCCTCCTGCCTGGAATGTAGATGTGCTCCCAGAAGATGTGGCAGCCATCTTGCACCATCAGGAAAAGAGCCACACACTAAGGCTGGCAAAGCAGATCTACAAAAGGAGCACAGACAGCCCTGGACTGACAGCCTGCCCCCAAACTCCCTGTTACATGAGAAAGATAAGCCTCTTGCTTATATCGGCCACCATTTGTTGGGTTTCTGTTACATGCAGCCAAGCACAATCTTAACTGACTTATCATAGGAGTAGCTCTGCTCAGGTGAGTGTATAGAGAAAAGAATAAAAGAGAGTAGTGTCCTGGGAAATGCTGAGAGGTGACAGAAGGCAGCAGGGGAATCATTCAGAGCAGGGACTAACTAACAGTGACTAAAGGAATGTAGAAAACATGAGGTTATGGTATCAAATGAATGAAGGAAAGACAGCATTCAAGACAGAAGGTCAACACGTTCAAAGCTGAAGAAACATCCAGTAAGAAAAGCACTGGAAAGCATGGATTCAACCGAAACGAGTCTTAGAGACCTGTTGGGGAGAGTCATATTGCCTGGGTTGAGGAGGGACAGGAATCAGGAGGAGAAAGAGAGTGTGAGGAAGGGGAAGGAGATGGGGTGCTAACAAGGGAGAGCACAGCATGTGCAGCCCAAGGAGGTATTTTTAAAGGTGAGAAGCACTGGAAAGGCTGACAGTTGGAACCAGAAGAGAGGCAGAGACTGACAATTTGGAAGAGAGGGCATAATGCCAACTGTCTCCTTTTGGCCAGTAGTAGAATCCTCCAGCTGTTAACTGGGCACTGGGTCACCCAGCACTGCCTATAATTCCCTGCCTCCCATCCTCCCATAGATTTGGTCGTCTGACTAATCTGAGCCAGTGCTATATCAGCAAAAGTTAGGTGTTAAATTTCTGGGTTATTTCCTTAAAGATGCTTGCTGTGGACACACTCTCTCCTTTCCTGATGGCTAGAAAATTGCAGCAACTGCTTTGGACCCGGAGAAGGATGTCACTTACAGAGGTTGGCAGATCGGCTCACTGGCGTGGGTTCCCAGATGACCTTGGAGAGTGGAGCACTCTACCTGCCCTAACTGCCCACCTACCTTTGGAACAGGATGTGAGGAGTGAAAACTCTTCCATCTTATTTAAACCACTATATTCAGGACTCTTTCTTATAGCAGCCTAGCTTATCTAATACCGATGGGAGCCAGAACAGTGGTGCTGAAAAGCCATGAAAGTCTACAAGTTCATAAGGCCATGTAAAAATAAAGTTTGGTTTATACATTTAAATGCACTCAGTTTAATGGTTGCCTTTTATTTTGAGATTACATCCTTCCCAAGTTTTGTTATATTCAAATGTCCTTCCTCTTAAGCAGATCAAAGCTTGCATGGGGCCCATATTTGGAGGGGATTGACTGCAAAGGAGCACAGGAAACTTTTTAGGACAAGGAAGCCATTCCATATCTGGATTATGGAAGTGAGTTTACAATTGTTTAGAATTATCAAAATTCCTCAAATTTTAAATGGATGGACTTTATTGTATGTAAATAACACTGTAATAAAAGTAAAAAATGATCCTTGTTGCGTTTTTTTTTAAGGGACAGTGTAGCTTTTAATGAATTAACAATTTTGGTTGGGGTGACCTTGCAGAATAAAAGCACCTTCGAGTAATTAAAATTTAGACCAACTAGTCAAATGCTTTATCACCTATTGTAAAATGATCCTTCTTTTATAAAAGCAATGGGCGTAAAAATTGGTTGTCATTTTTCAAGACTTACTTTGTAAACTAAGAAGGTGGCAACCTTACGTGGATGCCCAAATTTTTTCAAATTTTTCAGAGCTAAGAAATTGACGAGTCTGAGAGCCACTGTAGTCCTTATCTATAGCTGCATAGTAAATTACCCCCCAAATTTAGCAAAGTAATAAACATTTATTCTTTCACAGTTCCTGTGAGTTGGGGATCTAGCCAGGTTTATCTAGGTCCTCTGGCTTAGGGTGTCTCACGAGGTTGCAGTCAAGGTGTCGACCAGGACTATGGTCTCACCCAAAGGCTGGACTGAGGGAGGCTTCACTTCCAGGCGTACTCACTGGTTCTCGGCAGGATTCAGCTCCTCACAGTCTGCTGGACTGAGGATGGCAGTCCCTTGTTGGCTGTTGTCCCAAGGCCCCCCTCATTTCCTTGCTTCATGGGCCTTTTCACGGGCCAGCTCCTGACATGGTAGCCGGCTTCCAGAAGAGTGAGCAAGTGAAGAAGCAGGAGAGGGCAAGCGAGACAGAACCAGAGTTTTCTGAGGCTGCTTTCCACAGCCACCCATCTGAACACAAGCGAGCTGGTTCGGCGCGGCAGCCAGGCTTCTCCAGGGGGACAGGAGAAAAGGAGAAGCTGGGAGCCACCACGCCTACCTGCGGAATGTTGATGGAAGCCAGGGGGTAGGGGACTGCTGGATCTATTTTCTCCCCAAATTAGGGCAGCTGCCAAGAAGGGGGGCAGGTGGTCGAGTAGGAGGTTTGAGGGGAATTGAGAACTTTGAAATAGCAGGTGTGGGCAACAGGGTCCAGACGGAGCACAGAAACCCTGTGGTGCTCTAGCTAGGACCTGCTCTGGGAAAGCTGTGCTCCAAGGCTCCAGGAAGCTTCTGTCCAAAACGAGGAGTCAGCACTTAACCCACCCCCCCCAGGGCAGATTTGCCTCTTTCTGAGAAAACTACCTTGAGTCCAGCAAAGTCCACACATCATCCCCGAGGGGACTTGTGCAGCCACCAGGAAGCTGAATGTAGATGTTCTAGCCAGAGAGGAGCTTCACTTGGTGCTGAGGGGAGCCAGAGGGACTGGACTTCGACATCCTCCACGTCGGATCCCCACCGAGTGTGCTCCCATCCTGCAAGGCAGGAAGGCAGGGCTGCCCTGACAGGTGGGACTGGATGGACAGCCCTGCTGTCAAATGTCCTAGGAAAGGCAGATGCCAGCACAGGAAATGAAAGGATCTCAGCCTTGGGCTGCGGTGAAAAGGCATTTCCTCTTCTCTCTGGGCCTGGGGACAAAGTAAAGTCTGTCCCAAAGGTGAATTCCAGTCCCCACCCTCTCTCCCACTGGGAGGCCAGGCCATAGGGAGGGTGTATACGGCCCTCTCTTTGGGGGAGAGATGATGACGATAGAACTCTGCTTCCCCGAGGATGGGCTTGTGGCCCTAAGAACCACCACATCTGGAAGGTAGATGCCAGGACACTCTGCATCTCACTGCTCTCTGCTTGTACAAGCCTCCAGTACAGTCTATTAAATATGTCAGCCTGATCACAGCCACACTGCAGGGCACTGAGAAAAATGCTGACCCACATCTTTGCATGGAATAGCGGAAAGCAGGGCAGTGTCTCTTGTCCCCGGTCCAGGCCGCCACGTGCTGACATGATGCAGGAGCAGAGCAGGGCCACATATAAGTTCTTGTAAGAGAGCACTCTGAGAGAAGCTTGGGAGACGTGAGGGAGGAGG
>RJWK010008005.1:0-48569 GCA_004363435.1 Platanista minor
CCCCCCCGCCCCGGCTGGTGAGCAGACAAACCTCTCTGGCTGGTGAGTGCCAGTCGGCAGCGATCCTCTGGGTGGGAATCTCTCAGCTCTGCCCTCCGCTCCCCGTTACTGTGCTCTCCTCCACGACTCCAAAGCTTTCCCCCTCCGCTACCCACAGTCTCCGCCCGTGAAGGGGCTTCCTAGTGTGTGGAAACCTTTCCTCCTTCACAGTTCCCTCTCACTGGTGCTGGTCCCGTCCCTATCCTTCTGTCTCTGTTTTTTTTCTTTTTTCGTTTGCCCTACCCAGGTACGTGGGGAGTTTCTTGCCTTATAGGAGATCTGAGGTCTTCTGCCAGCGTTCAGTAGGTGTTCTGTAGGAGTGGTTCCACGTGTAGATGTATTTCTGGTGTATATGTTGGGAGGAAGGTTATCTCTGCATCTTACTTTTCCACCATCTTCTCTCTCCTCCTCCAATCCTTTTTTGAGTTTATTTTTGTGTGCCATGTAAGATAACAGTCCAATTTTATTCTTTTGCATGTGAATATTCAGTTTTCTCATCACCATTTGTTAAAGGTACCATCTTTTCTTCATTATGCAGTCTTGGCTCCTTTGTGGAAAATCATTTTGTCATATATGTATTGGTGAATTTCTGCCCTCTCTATTCTGATCCATTGGTCTATATGTCTGTTCTTATGCCAATACCATACACTTTTAATTACTGTAGCTTTGAAATATTCTTTGAAATGCAAGTATACAGACTACAGCTTTGTTTGTCTTTCTCAAGATTGTTTTGGCAATTTTGGGTCCTTTTCATTCCATACAAATTTTAGGATTTTGTAACTCCATTTCTGTCAAAATTCCACTGGGATTTTGATAAGAATTGCATTATATCAGTTTATTACTATGTGTGGTATGGGCATTTTAAAAATATTAAGTCTTCCAAGCCATGAAAATGGGGTGTCTTTCCAATTATTTGTGACTTCTTTATTTCATCAGTGTTTTGCAGTTATTGATGTATAAGTTTTTTGCTTCCCTAGTTAATTTTTTTTTTTTTTTTTTTGCGGTTCGCTGGCCTCTCACTGTTGTGGCCTCTCCCATTGCAGAGCACAGGCTCCGGATGCACAGGCTTAGTGGCCATGGCTCATGGGCCCAGCTGCTCCATGGTATGTGGGATCTTCCCAGACTGGGGCATGAGCCCGTGTCCCCTGCATCGGTAGGCGGACTCTCAACCACTGTGCCGCCAGGGAAGCCCTCCCTAGTTAATTTTATTCCTAATTATTTTATTCTTTTGAGGCTATTATAAATGATTTTTATCTTAATTTTCTTTTTGGATTTTTTGTTGTGTCAGTGTACAGAAATATAATTTATTTTTGTATATTGATTTTGTATTCTGCAAGTTTGCTAATTTTTTTAAATTTTTTAAAATGTATTTATTTTTGGCTGCTCTGGGTCTTCATTGCTGCACATGGGCTTTCTCTAGCTGTGGTGAGCAGGGGCTACTCTTTGTTGCAGTGCATGTGCTTCTCATTGCGGTGGCTTCTCTTATTGTGAAGCACAAGCCCTAGAACATGTGGGCTTCAGTAGCTGTGGTGCATGGGCTCAGTAGTTGTGGCTCACGGGGTCTAGAGCACAGGCTCAGTAGTTGTGGTGCATGGGCTTAGATGCTCCACAGCATGTGAGATTTTCCTGTACCAGGGCTTGAACCTGTGTCCCCTACACTGGCAGGCATGATTCTTAATCATTGCACCACCAGGGAAGTCCCAAGTTTGCTAAATTTTTTTGAACAGTTTTTCTTGGAATCCTTAGAGTTTTCTACAAATCTTGCCATCTGTGAATAGATAATTTTACTTCTTCCTTTCTGATTTGGATGCCTTTCATTTATTTTTCATTTCATTGCTCTGGGTAGAACTTCCAGTTCTATGTTGAATAGAAGTGGTGAGGGTGGATATTGTCAATTTTGTTTATATATTTTTTAAAAAAACAGTTATTTTGTTTTATTGATTTTTGTATTGTTTTTCTTCAATTTACATTATTTCTTCTCTAATCTTAATTATTTCCTTCCTTCTTATAAATATTGGGTTTAGTTTGTTTTTCTTTTTCTAGTTTATTGAGTTGTAAAGTTAGATTGTTCATTTGAGATTTTCCTTTTTTTTTTAATGTGGGTGTCTAACACTATAAACTTCTCTCTCAATATTGCTTTTGCTGCATCCCATAACATTTGGTATGTTGTGTTTTCATTTTCATTTGTCTCAATATATTTTCTAATTTCCTTTTTGATTTCCTCTTTGACTCATTAGTTATGAAAAGTGTGTTGATTAATTTCCACATATTGCTGAATTTTCCAGTTTTCCTTCAGCCGTTAATTTCTAATTTATTCCATTGTGGTCAGAAAAGATGCTTGATATAATATCAATCTTCTAAAATTTTTTAAGATTTGTTTTGTAACCTAACATACAATTTATCTTGGAAAATGTTTCATGTGTGCTTGAGAAGAATGTGCATTCTGCCTCTGTTGGGTGAAAAGTTTTGTATAAGTCTGTTATGTTCTTATGTTCTATAAAGTGTTCAAATTTTCTGTTTCCCTATTGATATTCTTTTTGGATGTCTAATTCATTATAGAACATGGGCCATTGAAATCCTCTAGTATCATTGTGTTGTTCATTTTTCTCATCAGTTCTTTCAATGTTTGCTTCATATATTTGGGTGTTCTGATGTTGAGTGCATATATATTTATAATTATTATACCTTCTTGGTGAATTCACCCTTTAGTCATTATATAAAGTCCTTTGTGTCTTTCAACACTAACTTAAAGTTTCTTTTGTTTGATATAAGTATGACCACTTTTGTTCTTTTTTGGTTTTCACATGCATGGAATATCTTTTCCTGTCCTTTTACTTATTACCTATGTGTGTCCTTAAATCTAAACTGTCTCTTCTAGACAGTAGATACTTAGAAGAGATCTACTTGTTTTGTTATCCATTCAACAACTTTATGTCTTTTGATTGGAGAGTTTAATTAATTTAAATTGAAAATTATTACTGATACATAAGGACTTACTCTTGCCACTTTGTTAACTATTTTCTTTATGCCCTGTAGCTTATTTGTCTTTCTTTTCCTCTCTTGCTGTTTGCCTTTGTGTTTTGTTAATTTTTGTTGTTGTTGTTTTGACATGCTTTGATTCCTTTCTGATTTTCTTATGTGTACCTTCTATAAGTATTTTTTTCTTATTTCTTATTTATTTATTTATTTTTGCGGTACGCAGGCCTCTCACTGTTGTGGCCTCTCCCGTTGCAGAGCACAGGCTCCGGACGCGCAGGCTCAGAGGCCATGGACCACAGGCCCAGCCGCTCCACAGCATGTGGGATCCTCCTGGACCGGGGCACAAACCCATGTCCCCTGCATTGGCAGGCGGACTCTCAACTACTGTGCCACCATAGAAGCCCTATAAGTATTTTTTTTTATGGTTGCCATAAGGCTTATGTAAGACTTCTTATAACAACATACTTTAAGCTCATATCTTAACTTCAGTCACATAAAAATACTGTATGTTTTATTTCTCCCCCGCTTTTTGTTATTGATGTCACAAATTACATCTTTTTATATTGTGTATCTACTGACAGATTTTGTTGGTTATAATTACTTTTTATACTTTTGTATCTTTACTTCTATACCATAATTAAAGTAATTTTTGTGCCACAACTTTGGTAATGCACTATTCGGTATTTGTCAATATATTTACCTTTACCAGCAAACTTTATAATTTCATATGCTTTCCTGTTGCTCTTCAACATCTTTTCATTTCAGCACAAATGACTTCCTTTAGCATTTCTTTTAAGGCAGGTCTAGTGGTGATAAAATCTCTAAGCTTTTTTTTTATTTTTATTTTTTTTTGTCTAAGGTGTTTATCACTCATTGTTTTAAGGACAATTTTTTTTTGAGTCCAATATTCTTGGTTGCCAGTTTTTTCTTTCAGCACTTTAAATAAGTGGTCCAACTCCCTTCTCTACTGCAGTGTTTCTGCTGAGAAATCATTGAGCACTTTATGGGTTTTGTTTTGTTTGTATGCTGTGAGTCACTTTTTTCTTGCTGCTTTCAAAACTCTGTCTTTTTCTTGGACTTTTGACAATTTGATTAGAATATATTTGAGCATGGATTTCTTTGGATTCCTCCTAGCTGGAGTCTGCATATTCTCAGGTATGACCTTCTACTTTCTTTCTTGGATTTCAGAAGTTCTCAGCCATTATTTCCTTAGGTAAACCTTTTAACCACATTTCTTTCTTTTGAGAACTTCTATAGCTCCCATAATGCTTCTGAGATGAGATGAGATCGGGCATGTTCAAGGTGGTATGGCTGTAGATACCCCTTAATGCTTATATTGATCAGCTTATAGTATCCCATAGGGCCTTTGGCCTTTCTTCACTTTTGTCATTCATGTTTTTATTTTATCCCTTTGAATAATTTCAAATGCCTTCTTTTCATGTTTGCTGATTTTTTCTTCTGTTGAATCGAGTCTACTGTTGAACTCCTGAGAATTAAATTTAGTTTTTTTTATACCTCAGCTCCAAAATTTGTTAACTTGTTTTTTAAAAATATTTTATATCACTTTGTTTATATTTTCATTTTATTCATGTATTGTTTCCTTGTAAAAAATCTTGTACACCATCTTTATGACAATGATTTTGAATTCTGTGTCTGATATTTCCATTAGAGTCATTTTCTGGAGATTTATTTTGTTCCTTTATTTGAGACATATTTCTCTGTTTTGTCATGTATCTTATAACTATGTGTTGGAATTTTTACATTTGAAGAGCTATCTCTCCCGGTCTTTATGGAGTGGCTTCATACAGGAGAAGACTCTCACTAATCACCCTGGCTAGAGATTCTGAGGGACACTGAAACCATTTGGGGGGGGGGGTGCAATTTCCTAATTATAGGAGTTTTCCAGCTTCTTTTTCTTTTTAATATACCTTTGTTGGAGTATAATTGCTTCACAATACTGTGTTGGTTTCTGTTGTACACCAAAGTGAATCAGCCATATGCATACATATGTCCTCATATCCCCTCCCTCTTGAGCCTCCCTCCCATCCTCCCTATCCTACCCCTCTAGATCATCGCAAAGCACCAAGCTGATCTCTCTGTACTATGCTGCTCCTTCCCACTATCTAATCTTTTACATTCGGTAGTGTATATATGTTGATGCTACTCTCACTTTGCCCAGGCTTCCCCCTCCTACCCCATGTCCTCAAGTCCACTCTCTATGTTTATGTCTTTATTCCTGCCCTGCAACTAGGTTCATCAGTACCATTTTTTTTCTTTTTAGATTCCATATATATGTGTTAGCATAAGGTATTTGTTTTTCTCTCTCTGACTTACTTCTCTCTGTATGACAGACTCTAAGTCCATCCACCTCACTACAAATAACTTAATTTCATTTCTTTTTATGGCTAATATTCCATTGTATATATTTGCCACTTCTTCTTTATTCATTCATCTGTCCATGGACATTTAGGTTGGTTCCATGTCCTGGCTCTAGTAAATAGTGCTACAATGAACATTGTGGTGCATGTCTCTTTTTGAATTATGGTTTTCTCACGGTTTATGCCCAGTAGTGGGATTGCTGGGTCATATGGTGCTTCTATTTTTAGTTTTTTAAGGAACCTCCATACTGTTTTCCACAGTGGCTGTATCAATTTACATTCCCACCAACAGTTCAGGAAGGTTCCCTGTTCACCACACCCTTTTCAGCATTTATTGTTTGTAGATTTTTTGATAATGGCCATTCTGACTGGCGTGAGGTGATGGGAACCATAAGCAAGATGAAAAGACAACCCTCAGAATGGGAGAAAATATTTGCAAATGAAACAATGGACAAAGATTATTCTCTGAAATATACAAACAGCTCATGGAGCTCAATATCAAAATAATAAAAAGTCCAATTAAAACATGGGTGGAAAACTTAAATAGACATTTCACCAAGGAAGACATACAGATGGCCAAGAGGCACATGAGAAGATACTCAACATCACTAATTATTACAGTTTCTTTTTCAGAAGCTCATAATCTCTTGCTACTTCTGTTACAAGTTTTCTGGTTTTACCAGAGGAAGCATCCCCTTTCTCTTTGGATGCCCTGACCAACATGCATTCAAACTACGCTGGTTCCGCATCAACACCCTGAGTCAAGAATGACTTATATTAGTCTCTTAGGCAGTTCTCCCAAAATTCAGAATGCTTGACAAATATTGAATTCTCCTGCCTCCCTCTTGAGGGAGAAGCCTCTTGTTGTGTGCCTTCTCACTATTGTATTGAATCATGCTGGTTTCATCAAGAATTCTTCTTTGCTGTCTGTGGACCATAGGCTTCCAAACTATGTCAGTTTCATCAGCACTCCAAATGAGATGAGATGGGAGATACCAGTCCTTTGGCAGTCCTCTGAGAGGGTGGAACATTGGGGACACACACCACTCTTCTCTTTCTCCCTTAAGGTAGAAGCCACAAGCTGGAACATTCATTCCCAGTGCTGATTTGTCCTGGCCTGGGATTGACAAGGGTAACTTTGAAATGCCTCTTCCTACCTATTTCAGTGCAGCTATTCTTAGTTTTGTGCTTTCCTGGAGTATAGCATCTTCTTATTTGGATTCTGGAAATCTCATATAGGTTTTTGGTCTGTATTTTTTGGTTATATTGATATTGCTATGGGAGCATGACAGCTGGGAATCCTATTCTACCATCTTGCTGATGTCATTGTGCTCTTTTTGACATTTTGGTATCAATGATATGGTAGTCCCAAAAAATGAATTTTGAAAGGTATCTTTTTTTTATTCTTATGTCCTTATAATTTATTGAGTTTATTTGATAACCATTTCTTGATTTCTTACAATAGACTGTTAGCTAATTTCCATTTTTTCCCTTTATAAGATTTTTTTTTTTTTTTTTTTGCGGTACATGGGCCTCTCACTGTTGTGGCCTCTCCTGTTGTGGAGCACAGGCTCCAGACATGCAGACTCAGCGGCCATGGCTCACAGGCCCAGCCACTGCATGGCATGTGGGATCTTCCCGGACTGGGGCACGATCCCGTGTCCCCTGCATTGGCAGGTGGATTCTCAACCACAGTGCCACCAGGGCAGCCCTATAAGATTTTTTAAGGCTACTGATTTTCTCTTATGTTCTGCAAGAACTCTGTACAAGTTCTGATATTTAGTAAATTCATCATTATTTAGTTTAAAAATATTTTGTTTTTCCATTATTTCTTTTATCCTCTAATATATTATTTAAAAGTATATTCTTAATTTGCAAGCATAAAGAGATGCTTCTGATTAGATTTCTGTTACTGTTTCTGAGCATACATGTGACAGGAAAATGCATTCTGTATTATTTGTGTTTTTTCGTATACCTTGATATTTACTATTAGGCCACATGTATGATTTTTTAAAATGTTATGGGAATATAATTGCTTTACAATACTGTGTTTGTTTCTGCTGTATAACAAAGTGAATCAGCTATACATATGCATATATCCACATATATCCTCTCTCTTGCATCTCCCTCTAACCCACCCTAACCCACCAAACTAGGTGGTCACCAAGCACTGAGCTGATGTCCCTGTGCTATGTGGCTACTTCCCACTAGCTATCTATTTTACATTTGATAGTGTATATATGTCACTGTCACTCGCTCACTTCATCTCAGCTTACCCTTCCCCATCCCTGTTTCCTCAAGTCCATTCTCTATATCTGCGTCATTATTTCTGTCCTGTCCCTAAGTTCTTCAGAACCATTTTTTTTAGATTACATATATATGTGTTAGCATACAGTATTTGTTTTTTATTTTCTGACTTACTTCACTCTGTATGACAGAACCTAGGTCCATTCACCTCACTGCAAATAACTCCATTTCATTTCTTTTTATGGCTGAGTATTATTCCATTGTATATATGTGCCATATCTTCTTTATCCATTCTGTCAATGGACACTTAGGTTTGTTCCATGTCCTGGATGTTGTAAATAGAGCTGCAGTGAACATTGTGGTACGTGACTCTGTTTGAATTATGATTTTATCAGGGTATATGCCCAGTAGAGGGATTGCTGGGTCATATCGTAGTTCTATTTTTAGGTTTTAAAGGAACCTCCATATTGTTCTCCAGAGTGACTGTATCAATATACATTCCCACCAACAGTGCAGGAGGGTTCCCTTTTCTCCACATCCTCTCCAGCATTTACTGTTTGTAGAGTTTTTGATGATGGCCATTCTGACCAGTGTGAGGTGATACCTCACTGTAGTTTTCATTTGCATTTATCTAACGATTAGTGATGTTGAGCATCGTTTCATGTGTTTGTTGGCAATATGTATATTTTCTCTGGAGAAATGTCTATTTAGGTCCTCTGCACATTTTAGGATTTTTTTAATATATATTGAACTGCATGGGCTGCTTGTATATTTTGAAGGTTAATCCTTTGTCAGTTGCTTTATTTGAAAATATTTTCTCCCATTCTGAGGGTTGTCTTTTCATATTTTTATGGTTTCCTTTGCTGTTCAAAAGCTTTGAAATTTCATTAGGTCCCCTTTGTTTATTTTTGTTTTTATTTCCATTTCTCTAGGAGGTGGGTCAAAAAGAATCTTGCTATGATGTATGTCATAGAGTGTTCTGCCTAGGTTTTCCTCTAAGAGTTTTATAGTGTCTGGTCTTACGTTTAGGTCTTTAATCCATTTTGAGTTTATTTTTGTATATGGTGTTAATGAGTGTTCTAATTTCATTCTTTTACATGTAGCTGTCCAGTTTTCCCAGGACCACTTATTGAAGAGGCTCTCTTTTCGGCACTGCATGTTCTTGCCTCCTTTATCAAAGATAAGGTGACCATATGTGTATGGGTTTATCTCTGGGCTTTCTATCCTGTTCCATTGATCTGTATTTCTGTTTTTGTGCCAGTAGCATACTGTCTTGATTACTGTAGCTTTGTAGTATAGTCTGAAGTCAGAGAGCCTGATTCCTCCAGCTCCGTTTTTCATTCTCAAGATTGCTTTGGCTATTTGGGGTCTTTTTTGTTTCCATACAAATTGTGAAATTTTTTGTTCTAGTTCTATGAAAAATGCCAGTGGTAGTTTGATAAGGATTGCATTGAATCTGTAGATTGGGTGGTAGAGTCTTTTTCACAATGTTGATTCTTCCCACCAAGATCATGGTATATCTCTCCATCTGTTTGTATCATATTTAATTTCTTTCATCAGTGTCTTATAGTTTTCTGCATACAGGTCTTTTTCTCCATAGGTAGGTTTATTCCTAAGTATTTTATTCTTTATGTTGGAATGGTAAATGGTAGAATTTCTTTAATTTTTCCTTTCAGATTTTTCATCGTTAGTGATTAGGAATGCAGGAGACTTCTGTGCATTAATTTTGTATCCTGGTACTTTACCTAATTCATTGATTAGCTGTAGTAGGTTTCTGGTAGCATCTTTAGAATTCTCTATGTATAATATCATACCATTTGCAAACAGTGACAGTTCTACTTATTCTTTTCCAATTTGGATTAATTTTAGTTATTTTTCTTCTCTGATTGCTGTGGCTAAATCTTCCAAAACTGTTTTGAATAATAGTGGTGAGAGAGGGCAACCTTGTCTTGCTCCTGATCTTAGTGGAAATGCTTTCAGTTTTTCACCGTTGAGAATGATGTTGGCTGTGGTTTTGTCATATACAACCTTTATTATGTTGAGGTAAGTTCACTCTATGCCTACTTTCTGGAGGTTTTTTTTTTATATATAATAAATGGGTGTTGAATTCTGTCCAAAGCTTTTTCTGCATCTCTTGAGATGATCGTAATTTTTTTCCCCTTCAATTGGTTAATATGGTGTATCACATTGATTGATTTGCTTATTATACTGAGGAATCCTTGCATTCTTGGGATAAACCCCACTTGATCATGTTGTATTATCCTTTGAATGTGCTGTTGGATTCTCTTTGCTAGTATTTTGTTGAACATTTTTGCATTTATATTCATCAGTGATATTGGCCTGTAGTTTTCTTTTTATGTGACATCTTTGTCTGGTTTTGGTATCAGGGTGATGGTGGCCTCTTAGAATGCATTTGGGAGTGTTCCTCCCTCTGCTATATTTTGGAAGAATTTGAGAAGTATAGGTGTTATCTCTTCTCTGAATGTTTGGTAGACTTTGCCTGTGAAGCCATCTGGTCCTGGGCTTTTGTTTGTTGGAAGATTTTTAATCACAGTTTCAATTTCAGTGATTGTGATTGGTCTCTTTATATTTTCTCTTTCTTCCTGGTTCAGTCTAGTAAGGTTGTGCTTTTCTAAGAATTTGTCCATTTCTTCCAGGTTGTCTATTTTGTTGGCATATAGTTGCTTACAGAAGTCTCTCATGATCCTTTGTATTTCTTCAGTATCAGTTGTTACTTCGCCTTTTTCAAATCTAATTCTGTTGATTTGAGTCTTCTTCCTTTTTTTCTTGATGAGTCTGGCTAATGGTTTATCAATTTTATCTTCTTAGAGAACCAGCTTTTAGTTTTATTGATCTTTGCTATTGTGTCATTCATTTCTTTTTCATTTCTTTTATTTTTCCTCATGCAAATATATCTGAGAATTTAGTATGTGATAAAAGTGATATTGTATATTATTGGAGAAAATGTAAATGAATTAGCAATGGTTTAGGGCTATTTATTAGGCACATTAAAAAAAGTTTATACTGCAACCTCATTTCTTATTATCAGTTCGAGTTGGAACAAATAATTAAGTTAAGAAAATGAATGAAGAGGGGCAGATGGAGAGGAAACTATAAAATTATTAGACAAAAATGATTTTTTAAATATTTGTAAAATTTTAAAATGTGAAAGGCCTCTAAAATTATTAAACAAAATTATAAGAACTGAGACCACCTGTGTCAACATAATTTAACTGTTTGTTCCATAAATTTCTTGCCCAGGAAGATATAGCTAAAAATCAATAAATAACTTTACTGTTTGCTTTAGGAAATTCTTACAAATCAGTTCATCTGGGCAAACAGTTTGCTCATCTGGATGAACGGCTTACTTATCAGTACAATAAGTTGCTTACCAAGAATTGTTTCAATAGCTTTGCTTCACTATGTCGACCAATCCTATACCATTACATCATGAACTTTCATTTATTTCTGGCCTGATTTTTATGATTTCTTTCCTTCTGCTAACTTTGGTGTTTTTTTTTTTTTTTTGGTCTTCTTTCTCTAATTGCTTTAGGTGTATGGTTAGGTTGTTTATTTGAGATTTTTCTTTTTTCCTGAGGTAGGATTGTATTGCTATAAACTTCCCTCTTAGAACTGATTTTGCTTCATCCCATAGGTTTGGGTCATCATGTTTTCATTGTCATTCATTTCTAGGTATTTTTTGCTCTCCTCTTTGATTTCTTCAGTGATCTCTTGGTTATTTCGTAGCGTATTTTTTAGCCTCCATGTGTTTGTATTTTTTACAGCTTTTTTTTTTTCCTGCAACTGATATCTAGTCTCATAACATTGTGGTCAGAAAAGATACTTGATTTGATTTCAATTATCTTAAATTTACCAAGGCTTTATCTGTGACCCAAGATATGACCTATCCTGGGAGAATGTTCCATGAGCAGTTGAGTAGAATGCGTATTCTGCTGTTTTTGGATGGACTGTCCTATCAATATCAATTAAATCCATCTTATTTAATGTTTCAGTTAAAGCGGTCCTTCCTTATTTATTTTCATTTTGGATGATCTGTCCATTGGTTAAAGTGGGTTTTAAAGTCCCCTACTGTGAATATGTTACTGTTGATTTCCCTTTTATGGCTGTTCGTATTTGCTTCATATATTGAATGCTCCTATGTTAGGTGCATAAATATTTACAACTGTTATATCTTCTTCTTGGATTGTTCCCTTGATCATTATGGAGTGTCCTTCTTTTTCTCTGTAATTGTCTTTATTTAAACTCTATTTTGTCTGATATGAGAATTGCTACTCCAGCTTTCTTTTGATTTCCATTTGTATAGAATATCTTTTTGCCATCCCCTCACTTTCAGTATGTATGTTTCCCTAGGTCTGAATTGGGTCTCTTGTAGACAGCATATATACAGGTCTTGTTTTTGTATCCATTCAGCCAGTCTATTTCTTTTTGTTGGAGCATTTAATCCATTTACATTTAAGGTAATTATCAATATGTATGTTCCTATTACCATTTTCTTAATTGTTTTGGGTTTGTTATTGTAAGTCTCTTCCTTCTATTGTGTTTCCTGCCTAGAGACGTTCCCATAGCATTTGTTGTAAAGCTGGTTTGGTGGTGCTGAATTCTCTTAACTTTTGCTTGTCTGTAAAGGTTTTACTTACTCTGCCCAATCTGAATGAGATCCTTGCTGGATAGAGGAATGTTGGTTGTAGGTTTTTCCCTTTCTTCACTTTGAATATGTCCTGCCACAACCTTCTGGCTTGCAGAGTTTCTGATGAAAGTTCAGCTGTTAACCTTATGGGGATTCCCTTGTATGTTACTTGTTACCTTTCTCTTGCTGTTTTAATATTTTTTCTTTGTATTTAATTTTTGATAGATTGATTAATATGTGTCTTGGCATGTTTCTCCTTGGATTTATCCTGTATGGGTCTCTCTGCGCTTCCTGGACTTCACTGTCTATTTCCTTTTCCATATTAGGGAAGTTTTCAGCTATATTTTCAAATATTTTCTCAGTCCCTTTGTTTTTCTTTTCTTCTTCTGGGACCCCTGTAATTCCAATTTTGGTGCATTTAATGCTGTCCCAGAGTTCTCTGAGATTGCCCTCAGTTTGTTTCATTCTTTTCTCTTTATTCTGCTCTGTGGTAGTTTTTTCTTTTTTTTTCTTTTTTTTTTTTTTTTGCGGTACGTGGACCTCTCACTGACGTGGCCTCTCCTGTTGCGGAGCACAGGCTCCGGATGCGCAGGCTCAGCGGCCATGGCTCACGGGCCCAGCTGCTCCGCGGCATGTGGGATCTTCCCGGACCGGGACATGAACCCATGTCCCCTGCATCGGCAGGTGGACTCTCAATCACTGTGTCACCAGAGAAGCCCTGTGGTAGTTATTTTTTAAAAAAATATTCCATGTGTTATTTAAAATGATATATATTCTGCAGTTTTGGGTTCATGGATATAAACATATCAGCATTAAGTCAGTCTTTTTCCATTATAATATTCAATTCTGTATCCATAATTTTTGTCTATTTTATTAATTCCACATATAGGTGTGTTAAAATCTCTAACATGGCTGTGGATTTGTCAACTTATCCTATAGTTTTATCAAGTTTAGCTTCATGGTATTAGGCACACACTTATTTATAGCTTTTATTTCATCCTGATGAAATAAAGATTCATCATTATATATTGACCTTTTGGTTTTTAATAATCTTCTTCCTCTAAAGTTTATTTTGTCTGATATTTTTATAGCCACATCTGCTTTCTTTTGTTTAATGCTTTAAATATCTATTTCTATCTTCTTATTTTAACCTTTCTATATGCTTATAGGATCTCTCTTTTGAAAATAGCATATAAGTCAGACAGAGAGAAGCATGATTTACTCATTTGTGGAATATTAAAAAAATAAACTGTTAAAGAAACAAACAAACAAGATAGATAAATAAATAAATCAACTAAACAAAAACAAGCACTTAGATACAGACTTTCCAGAAGGGGAGTGGTTGGAGGAGAATAAAGTGGGTAAAGGTGTCAATTTTATGGTGAAATTGAATTTTTGGTGCTGAGCACATTGTTGGGTATATAGAAGTAGAAATATAATATAAAACACTGTCACTTCAAAAAATAAATTACAAAAATAAATAAAGTTAAATGAATATAAAAAAAAACCCAGCATCATATAACTGAGTTTTTCTTTTTCATCCAGTCTGACAATATATATTTTTAAATGGTAACATTTATTCCTTTTATATTTAATGTAATTAATAATACATTTAGGTTTAAATCTATTATCTTAGTTTCTGCTTTTAATGTCTTGATTCTTTGATTTTCCATTTCCTTTCCTTTCATTTCTTGTTTTCCACTTTTTAGTAATTTTTATTATTCCATTATCCCCTCTATTATTTTGGAAGTCATACACATTTTATTTGGTTCCTTTAAAGTACAGTATACATCCTTGAGTTATGGAAACAGAATGTTGATTGTTACTTTTATCTTTCTCCAAGACAATGTGAGGATCTTACAACACTTTAATTCTATTTTCCCTCTCTGTTCTTAACTTACATGCTAATTGTGTACTGTATTTTAATCCTCCTCCTTTTTCTTCCTCTTCTTGCTTTTCTTTCTTTCCCTCCCTCTCTCTCTACACATAAATATTCCACAAAATATATTGTTTGTTTTATACATCCAATATTTATATAGATTTCCCCACATATTTATTATGTTGTTTCTCTTCATTTCATTTCTTCCTGCATCTATGATCATCCGTTTGGAATTATTTTACTCCTAACTGATGAACACTTTAGGATTTCTTTTAATGTGTGCTTTCTTGTGGCAAACTTTTTCAGTTTTTGTTCAAAATTATCATTATTTTGTAATCTTTTTTTTTTTTTGTCTTTTTCTGGCCATGCAGCACAGCTTGTAGGATCTTAGTTCCCTGACCAGGGATGGAACCCAGGCCTCCTGCAATGGAAGTGCAATGTCCCAACCACTGGACCACAAGGGAATTCCCTTGTCTTCATTCTTGAAGGATGTTTTCATTGAGTACTATTCTAGGATTGGCAGTTATTTTCTAAAGGTACATTGAAAATAACTTTCCTTTCTTTTTTAGCTTTCACTGAAATTACTGAGAAAACAGACGTCTTCTTAGTTGCTGGTCCCTTGAAGGCAAACTGTATTCTTTATTCTGACAAATTTTAAAATCTATACATTTTAGTTTTCTATAGTTTCTCTATGATATGTCTAGCTGTGATTTTTTATTATTATTTTTATTCCCTGCTTGAGATTTTTGGACTGGTTGAATTTGTGAATTGGTATTTTTTACAGAAACTTCTCTACCACAATTTCTTCTAAAGTTGATTATGTCCAATTTTTTTCTCTTCCTTCTCAGACTTGATTAAGGATATCATCACATTGTATCTTTTATGGTTTATCCTCTGTTCCACACTTTCCATTGCAATATCTCTTTAGAATTTATCTTGGATATTTATTCTGACATGTTATCCAGTTCACTAAGCTGATATTCAGCACCATGTATTTTATTGTAAAATTTATTCAATCAATCAGTTCTTAATTTTGTCATAGTATTTTTCAAGTCTGGGTTTTTTTGTTTGTTTGTTTGTTTTATTTTGTTTTGTTTTTGTGTTATGTGGGCCTCTCACTGTTGTGGCCTCTTCTGTTGTGGAGCACAGGCTCCAGACGTGCAGGCTCAGCAGCCATGGCTCACGGGCCTAGCCGCTCCATGACATGTGGGATCTTCCCGGACCGGGGCATGAACCCGTGTTCCATGTATCGGCAGGCGGGCTCTCAACCACTGCACCACCAGGGAAGCCACAAGTCTGGGGTTTTGATTTCATTCTTTATATTTGTGTTCTGTTGTTTCATTTCCCCTGCTAAAAAAATTCAATCTTGACAGTTATTTCCTTGAATAAAATGACTGTAGTTGCTTTACAGTCTGTTTCATAAGATCAGTATCTAGAGTCTTCATGTGTCTGTTTTGTTGTCTATTGTTTCTTCTGTTTCTAGCTTATAGGGTTTTGCTTCTTTGTGTGTCTAGTTTTCTGTGAATGAGTTCTAGACATTAAATACATTTAGTACAAATAATATGAAGTCTAAGATTACTGTATTTTTCTCCAATGATGTCTTTAGTTTGCTTTTGTTAGGTTCCTGGAGATAGTAGCAAATCAGCAAGTTCAATGCTTTTTATTTTCTGGGCTTCAAATTCAGAGTGCCCCAAAATTCAAATTTTTGAGAGGGTTAGTTTCCTTTGACTTGCTTTTATACCTAGGGTTTAATCTCTTGCGTTCTCAGTTAGAATAAAGAAAAAAAAATATTGGATCCTCATACTTTATCGTGGATCCAGGTCTTTGAATATTTTTCTGCCTAAACTTAAGAGGTCACTGAGCACTCAGCTCTGTCAGCATCCTCTTTAAATCTGAAAATACTCCCAGGGTAAAAGTGACTTTGATTTCTCTACCATATCTGTTCTTTACCATATCTCATCTCAGTAATTCCTCATTAGCTCCCTAGGTTTTTTCATGCTTTTAAAAATATCAAAAAATATTGCTTTTCAGTTGTGATCACTAGGAGCCAGAGAGAGAGAAATTAGTCTAAATCAACTTGTCTGCCATTATAAGTAGCACAAGTCTTTAGAGAATATTTTTATTTTCACCTTTTTCCTTCTTCTTGACTATGCTCTGGAAAGATAAGACTTAACTGTTAATTGACTTTCACATAAAGAAACTTAAAAAAGACATTTGGTTTACTAATGTGAGCACTTTAGTGTTAGACACTATGTTTTTGTATTCTTAGCATCTGGCACAAATATGGCATTTAATGCATGTTTGTTTAATGAATGAGTCAATTAATGAATAAAAAAAGCCTAGCAAACAACTTTCAAATAATGAATATTCTACTACTATTACAATAATCATATTTTATTTTGCTTTTGGTCCAATATAACTATAGATAATTATTTTTCTTAAAAATGATGTAAGAGATAGAGTGATTCTATGGTGGAAGCTAACATCCACCAGAATCATCTCATGATTGTAATTATATTTTTTGGATATAAATCAAATTCTACTTCAAGTTTCTAGATTGATCATATTATTTTTGTTTAGAAAGTCGCTTGTTGCAACCTATTTGTTAGTTGCACGAATATAGGTATTGTACTCATCAGTGCTTCCTATATGAGATGGAATGATCTTTTCAGAAAGTTCATTAGATTTTGGATAGAGTAGTCAGTAGTAACATTTTGTACAATATATAATGGGTGAGAGTAAGAGTGGGAAGGACCCTTAAAAGATTTACTCTTCTGGAATGATTTATTCAAGAGGACAGAGGGATAAAAGAGCACTTATTGATAAGTTGAAGGCAACCCATTCTTTAAAAATCTGTGTTATGTGAGATGCATTTGTAAACCATATTAATATTTAGGACAGTTTATAGTTAACAATACATACTCAATTGTATTCTTTTCATTCATGAAATTACCTTTCTGCTTGTCCTTGTGTATCTGTGAGAAAAGGAATTAATTTTCGTGTGTAGGGATAAAGGAAAAGTAAGACCCAATCATGGGTCCAAGTAGGGTAGGACCAGGTAGGGATTTCTTGACAACTAAAAATGACAACATAAGATTATTGAAAACCCATTGAAGGTAGGGAGTAGTTGACACCAGAAAGGAGAGAAGTACCAAAATGAAGGATTAGCTAGATTATAACAACTGGAACTGCAGGGGAACAAGGATGAATAATAACAGCTCAATCCCTGCTTTCATGGAATTCACCTTCTAATAGGAAGATAAGCAAGAACTATATTTATATATTAACAACCAGGACAACACAAGAACTGATGGATCAAAATGAATACAAGCCTTAAGTAAAGCAGAGTTCTGGAGGTTTCCTGCTGTTCCAAGTGTTAATCCCTTAGTTGATCGGTTACTGGAAGTTTGAAGCCAGTGTCTTAAGGAGAACTGAGATGGCAGGAAGTTCATGAGATGAAACATGGGACACTGGATCTTTATGAAATTGTACATATTATTTCAACATTGTAACAATTAATAGGATCATATTGAGGCTTACGTAGCCCTGGATACAAGACATTAAAAAAATTACAACATATAATAAAAGTTTATATAACATGAAGTGAGGTCAAAGACACAAGAGTATTGAGCTCTACCTGGAGTTAGGCTTCATGAAGAAAGTGTCACTTCAACTGGGTCTCAAAATATGAACAAAGATATTACATGAAAGTAATAGTAAAGGCATTCCAGAAACATGAACTGGCTTAAGTATGGTATGAAATAGTATGAAATGTTTAGGAAGCCTCAAATTTCTCAGCTCAACTGGAATTTAAGTTGCAAGGAAGTGACAGATGATGTTGTAGGAGAAGTAGGTAGGAGAATCGATTTGCCTAAAGTCATGCATCTCGTAAGTGGAAGAGTGATTATTTAAAATTTAGTCCTTTCTGGCTCCAAATACTATAATTTTCCACTATACTTGTGTTTTATTATGACTCTTTTTTAAGGCAGAATATTTTTTGAAATGAAATCTTATAATTATACATAAAATATAAGATTTAATGTGCTTTGGTTCAAGTAGGGGCTATGACTGGCAACAACTTAGATACCTCTTTGGTCAAATCCATTGCTGTACAAGCACTCCTTTTCCCTCCAACAACTTCCCCACCCCACACATTTTATGTGCAAAGTTTTATGGGAGACCAGAGGAGAGAGTGACTAAATCACTTGGGAGAAGTCATAGATTCATAAGGGGGGTGACATTGCACCTGGGCCTTGACTGAAAAACAGACATTCTTCAGGCACAGAAGAGAGGAGTGGAACTGCAGAAGTAATAGAGGAAGAAAATGATGATTGTAGAAGAGTGGTTTTGGCCTCTCAGAGCGAAAGAACTTGGACATTAACCTGTGAGCAAAGTGATTTTCATCAGTAGAGTGCTGCTGAAAATTGGCATTTTAGAAAGATGATTCTGACATCAAGGTGTAGAATGGAATGGAGCATCAGAAAGGCTAGAGGAAAGTAAGTAATTTAGGAGGTTGTTGTCCCAGAAAGAAATGAGGTAGGTCTGAACTTATATCCTTGTGGCAAAGTAGCTCCTCACCATGAATTGAGGGAAGATAAAGGAAGTGATTCATTATTATCTGATTATTTGGTATTCAGGTAGGGATACCCTAATTCTCCACAAGATAGATTGTATGTTTGGATTTTTCACAGGCAAAATTAAAATTTGATTTGATACTTTGATAACTTGGCAGTCTGTTCCTGGCTGCCTTTTCAAGTATTATTCATAAACTTTAAAGGGCTCCCGATTGCTCTATGATCTTGTCCTTTGCTTTGTAATGGGTTTCTTAGAAACAACAATTCAGCAAAACAATACAGGGGTTCTATGACACACACTTTTATTGTATTTCTCAGAAGTGTCCCACAGCATGACTAGATACAATATGTACACCTTCCTGTGTGCTAAAGCACTCTTTAGGTTTATTTGTTTCCCATAAGGTAGGGGATGTATATGAAGGAAAGTGAGAAAATCCATTAGAATACATGATCTAATTTATAGTTTCCATAAATTAAATAACATGATTTATATATTATATATCATATATTTTACATATTATTTTCTTTGAAGTCCATTTTAGTTACCATTATTTTAAGCTGTTTTATATCCTATATTTTCAGAACCTTTTACTTAACTAAATCTATATGCTCATAATTATTTTTAGAGTTTTTAGGTTTTATTCCTGTCAAAGTAGCTTGATGCAGAAAGAAGATAAGTGTGAGGATTTCCTTGCTTTGCTGATGAATGTGGTTTAAAAATACTTGGCCACAAAGAAATTTGTACCAGACACAAAGCCATGGGTTGTTCCTGCTTTCCAAATTGAGTTGTAAAGAAAACAGAAGGAATTTAAATATTTGCCAATAGGGTTGATTTGGTGAGAATCATTGCATTTATAAGTTCGTCTGTCCAAGTTAGTCTTATGTGACTGAAACATATGACAGTGCTGCATAAGAAAATAAAAGGAATTTCTTGCAAAGATCACTTAACAATTTAAGAGTGTGTTCTTTGCATCCTTTCTTGCAAGATTTGACTTCTCTATGGACTTTGGACTCAAGATAATGGTGCTATTTCTTCCCTCCTCACCTCCTTTCACTTCATTACAATCTGCTTGAGTTTGGACCAAGACTATTTAGTCATCATCTCTTATTTCTTGCATTTTCCCCTTTAATGCAAACTACACTGATTTTGTAAGCCATTTCTTTTGGGGAGATAGGTTTCTCCATGCTTCACTTATGTAGGCATAAATACTCAGGCTACCAGTTAATTTTGTTGCCTTTATGCTTGTGATAGGATAGAAAACTTGGAATGTAGGCCTTCCAACTTCACCAACTTTCACTTTTCTCCCTCTTCATCTATGCTTTTTTCTTTATCTCCATTTTCCCCTTCTTCCATACTTCTGTTCTCTGTAGTCTAAAGAAGCAGGAAGTTGGTGATGAGATGAGAGGGGTATAGAAAGCACATGCAGTTTTTTTTTCTCTACTCCAAGCCTTCATCTGCATGCTATTAACACAAGTAGCCAAAATATGAAAATGCACAATTAAAATCTATTTCTGTCAATTAGTTGTGTTATTGGCTCATAAGAGCCAATTGTTAATTTTTCAGGAATTTTGTGAGCTAGATATTAAACCAGCTATTATTAAAAATTAAATTATATAAATTTAGAATTAAGTAAATTATAGTAAAAAGGTGACAAGTATTTGTAATTCCTTATTTTAATACATTTTACTATTATATATGTTTTTAAGGTTATTACATTTATTTCACCTGTAAAGTGGGAATACTATATAATGATGCACCACTGTACATTGCTTCCCATTTCTGCCTTTAATGATACTACATGTCTAGCTTGAAACTGGCCATGGTGGGTGTATTTGCACTATGGAAATTGGCAAGTGCTACAAATGGTTTGATTTATTATTTTGTTGTTTATTTTTATCCTAAGAGTCAGTAAACTATAGTCCGTGGGCCGACTCTAGCCTACCATCTATTTTGCTAAATAAAGTTTTACTGGAATATAAGCAGTTTTGGTGCTGCAATGATAGAGTTGAGTAATTGCAGCAGACACTGTATGGCTTGCAAAACCCAAAATATTTACACTATCTCCCCCTACATAAAAAAAAATTGCCAACTGTTGGTCTAAATTTAAGAATATGGTTGAGGGAATGTTTATAAGTCAAGTTAAAATTACAGTTTGTAGCTGTGACATTATGAGTAGCAAAAAAATTTTAAAAACTATTCTTTAAGTATTCGAGAATTATTCTAACTCAGTATAGAAGTCATTCATCAGCAAACACAACAAAAAATGTACTAGCATGATAGAGTATAAAGCAGCTAGAATCTACTGTTTTACTGAAGAAACAATGTAAATAAAGGTACAGATTTATACTGCATTTATTTGGACCAGCTTTGAACAAAGCTGGATTATAAATTCTGAGGTCAGGAAACTTTTATTTCTTTGGTCATGCGGCATCTAGCACAGTGCTGAACACATGGAGGCCACTCAGCTAATCTCTATGAATTATAAACAGTGATTCTTACCTGAAAGGAAGACTTTACCTTATATTCATATAAAACAAATTCCCAAATATACATTTTGATCTTCCAAACTTTGAAGGATATAGGGTCAAGATTAATTGCTCTGTTTGGCTAATAAGAAAATGAGACCCATAAAGATTAAATTTTATATACACTTTTGCTACTTAAAGTCTGGTTCTTTGATAAGCAGGAGCATCTCATCACTTTTTTTTTTTTTTTTTTTTTTTGCGGTACACAGGCCTCTCACTGTTGTGGCCTCTCCCGTTGTGGAGCACAGGCTCTGGACACACAGGCTCAGCAGCCATGGCTCACGGGCCCAGCCGCTCCATGGCACGTGAGATCCTCCCAGACTGGGGCACGAACCCAAGTCCCCTGCATCGGCAGGCAGACTCTCAACCACTGCACCAACAGGGAAGCCCCCATCACTTTTGATCTTGTTAGAAATTCAACATGCAGTATTTCAGGTGCATCCTAGATCTACTGCTCCAGAAACTGCATGTTAACACTTCCAGCTGATTTCTATGAACATAAATCTAGACCAAGAAATTCTGAGAAGAGTGTTCTTGCATACTGCCCTCCTAATATACTATGCTTTCATATTTCAAAATATGAGAAATTAAGAAACTATTATAGTTTTTTTTTTTTGGATCCAAGAGATAACAGGAAAAAAAGAAAACAAAAAGCTTTGTTTATTTCAATGTGTTTTTTCTCCTTTGGTTATATTATCCAATTTTATTCTGAGAAACTTTTCCTGAGGCAAAAAGAATGAGCATCGTTATGCCTTTATTAATGATGAGTCAATAAAACTACAGGTAACTGCTTACTGTTTTAACCAATGTAAAATTTTGTGTTAGTGACAGACTGGTCGGGTAATATTTTTATACAAGTTTATTTTCCTATCGATGTCTGTGAAGGGAAAGACAATTATCTGATCAATTCAGCTTCCTCATATGCTCTATCTGTGTATTTCAGGCTCCTGAACACCCCCCAGGGATACCCCCACCTCCATCCCACAAAGTCCATGAAAAAATAGCAAAATTAGGGATTTAAACTTGAAGTGTCTGGGTAATTTTGTATAAGCCCAGTCTCTAATTATTTAGGCTTTAATCTATACAAGGACCTTTTAACCCCTAAAATTTCTAATAGCAAACAATGTCTGATTACCAAAAATAGACAAAGCAATTGCAAATGTTGTTTTAATTTTAATTGAAAATTCAATAATATAAATTAATTTTTCATAGCAAGATAAACAATTATTTTTATATGTAATATACTGTTTTAGTCTACTAAAGAAATGGGACCAGTAGATAATTAAACAAATATTTCATACCCATGTTCAGAGCAGTGTAACTGTGTAGATGAAATTATTGACATCTACTGCTCCATACTAATTTATTATACATGATATTTTATTATTTTATTTTGAATGTTATTACATAAAATCAAAAACATATTGATTTTATTGTATGGTAAATTTTTACTTCTTCAAGGTACTCCTTGTTCTTCCATCTCCAGCAAGCTATACAGGGATACTTGCACAGGGTCTCCATTAATCTTCCATTTGCTAGATGGTACTTGAGGCAGAATGGGTTTCCACAGAAATTAATTTGTCCTGATGACAGACCTAAAACCTGGAGTCCAGGGATCACTTGGCAAATTCCCTTTAAACCAAGAACAATAATAAACAGAAAACTGATACTGACAGTTCTAAAAGACCACACAGAAGAACTAAGAATAGACTCGCTGTATGTATATCTGTGAATACTTCTGTTAAACTAGCTTGTAGAAGCTTTATGCATGGTACGATTTGTACATGCTAATTTATGAATGTTTTCACATTACATCATTCAGCAGATACTATAAACTTACGTTTCAAACCAATTATTTAAGAATAAATAATAGCTTTACTTAATTAGTTAACAAGAGTCCATTACATCTATTGGGTAATAGTTATTCATTTATTTTTAACATTTGAATCTTCGAGAACAATTTTTCAATATTCAATTGCCATTCAAATTTCATAACAATGTTTATCCTTATTAGAAAGTTTTAGAAATTCGAATTAGAAATCGATGTTTACAAATAACAATTTACAAATCACTTACTAGTAGTATAGTAGTAGAAAATAAAGAGCAACACTTATGTTCATTACACAGTTTTCCATTCAAATTTTGAATTTGATTTAAATAACTCATTTAAGTAACATTTTTTTAATACTTAGTGAGGATAAAAATAACCTGAGTGATAGCATTACTGCAGTTTTATTCTTACACTGTTTTACACATGCTAAGCTATTAAACGGGCATTGTTTTTCCTAAGGTTCATGTTGTTTGGACTGCATTTATACTATATATATTATATGCTGCTTGCACTAATTTTTATTTCTGTTTTTTAAATGGCTAACCCACCATGTGAAGGAAAAGAAAAAAACATAGTCAAATTGGTAATTGGAAATATTGGAAATATGTCATTGCCATTACATGTATGAAGACACCATTCTTTGTTTATTCTGACCTCTAAGGTCCCTTTCAGTCCCGTGATTTTCTTTTTATGTGTGATAAAATTTGCCAAGAACTTTCTACTTCTTTATCCTGAACGTGTATAATAGAGTAAGTAAGTAATGATATTTGAGATTCGTGGATGATAATATTTAAAACACAAGAAGAACATTTGATAGTAATGCCTAATTTTTATTTCAGTGACCAGGGATGTCTTCTGAGTCAGACGGTTAATGCACACAAAGAGATATGTGAATGCATTTTTAGAAGCAAAGTAGAGTGTTTGACAAGCAGAAGGATGTATCTAATTCCATGAATCATATATGATTATCTCTATCGTCTCAAGTTTTTATTTAGAATGAATTTTGCTTCTGTTATTTAACACAACCATTCTAAACCTCTCAAAAAATACTTTACCCTTCTTCACACAAACTTTTCAAGGAAAACATACATGACTTGTTATAAGCAAAATAATAAATTTGTAAATCTTCAGATCCTAGGGAAAAGAGAGACTAAACCGACCTAAAGTTCCAAAACACAGCGACAACTCAGGAGGAAGGGTCACCTTGTGGGAGTTTTTATATGGCTATGTAAGGGTGGGTGGCAGTTTGCCAGCATCACCATAGCTAAGGGCTTGAAAAGGCTCTCTCTAGCATTTGAGAAGCATGATGCATATGTTTAAATGGAAATTTATGTCTACATATTTCTAATACAAATATTTTCCATATACTGGAAAATAATGAGAGATCTACTAAATTTGAAATTTCAAGCTTAATCCATCTTCTTGGAGAAAAACAATACTATATATTAATGTCTATCAATGAATTGTGCAGAAAAGTTAATATATTTCAATTTACTTAGCAAACCGTTGAAATAGTGCTGTTCATATTCATACTTTGATGTGTTTATTGTATAGGGAACAATTAAAACAATTATTTTCTGTGCTTTCTAATTAATTATTACATATTTTTACACCAAATCAAATTGTATTCCCATTCCTTAACACTTATTTCTGTAACAGAACAAAAACACGTAATATAAATTCCGTTATATACAATCAACGCATGCATTTCAGCACATAAAGTGCTAAATAATTTCAGTTTAAAATAGAAGAGTCAATATATTTTTTCTGTTATGTTATTTTTCGAAGACTACTTATCTGTTAGAATTGAGTTTCTGTATTTTAGCTGATGGTCTTATGAGAGCAAAAAAATCAACTTTTTAATATGATTTTTTTCCATTTGTATAAAAGGTCCATATATACCTAACTCTGTGTCCTTTAATCTGATTTCCCTGGGGAGTTATTATCATGCAGCTCACATTGTCACTCACCTACACTGTTGAGCTTGCTACCAAATAACCTGCAAAACAGTGCAAGTTATTTATATGCCATAGGGTAGATTTATGATAAACTATGTTTGCAACAAAGTAATGGATACTTGACAATTAACCTGTCTCTAATAACATGACTACTAATTCCATCATATTTAATTTTAAATAAGGAAGTTACATTTACTCTCCTTATATCATATATAAATCCTTTAGACATTCCCTAGTTGAATATGGTTTAAGACTATATGTGTTTTCCTATAAACAATAAAAATGAGAATATTTTTCTGTAAACCACCAAACTAGTTACCTGAGGTCATCATGATCCTCTATTTAGATCAAATTTTGAAAGCCTTTTTCAGTCTGTGTAATTTAAAATAAATAACCATATTCTAACAACTTTCTGAGCGAGTAATTCTCTGTAAAAAATGAGAAATATTTACATTACTGAATAATATTAATGGTGCACATTGTGAAAATATACTCTACAATAGTGAAACTCAACAAATTGTAAACAGACACAGTGATTTTAAAAGCTGTTTGGCTGTTGAGCCCCTTAAAGTTCTTATGAAAGTACGGTGCATCTGGGTATGCATGATAGTGGGGGAGCAAGGGAAGGGCAGAGAGGGAGTATAGAGGGAGTATGGTGGCTGATAGGCATAACTTCTGTAAAACTCTTCTCAGAAGTAGAAGAAATTAATCTTTCAAATTTGGTCACTGAGCCCTTTAAGTTGCTACCAAAAGTGAAGCCCCAGTACGTGAGGTCACAAACAGGGAAGAAAGCGAGGATGCAGGAAGAGAAAATAAGCTCCTACCATAGTTCAGGGATTCAGTCCTTTGAATGGTACCACTCTTTGAAGTGAGTTAAAATCCAAAAGGACTGTAGCACAGTATATATTTGAGAAGAGCTTATACTCTCATGATAGAAAAAAGTAATAGGGATTTGATACCCTATCAAATCAGGGTATTTATAAGAATGTTTATTAATAATTCAATCTACTTGAATTCACCGATTTAACTGGTTGTTTTGATGTTATTAATGCTAAAAGTGATAAGATTATAATTCTATTTAGATTTCTAACTTGAATTTAGTAAGATTATTTTTTGTTTTTAAGCTTTATTAAGGTATAATTGATATGCAAAAATTGCACATTTTTAGGGTATACATTGATGAGTTAGACATATGCATACACTTATGATATTATCACACCAATCAAGGTACTAAAAATATACATAATCACCAAAATTTTTCTTTTTTTGTGTGGTAATTACACAGTATGATTATGTTTCTGTCATCACTTTTCACAGAATATGGTGATAGCAAAATCAGAAAATTTCTAAGAAGTTTATGAAGTGTTATCATTCATTCATCAAATATTTATACATTGGCTACTTAGTGTCATTTGCTGTTCTCTTTGTCAGAGATATAGTAGTATACAAGACAGTGGGCATTTCTTGCTCTCAACGAGTGTAGTCTTAAAAGATATGACAGACATTAAAAAACAATAACAAAAATTATCAATTTAAATAAAAATTAATACCACAAAAGAGAAATATGAGGTGCTTCTCATAAGACTGTAATCTGAGAGCCTTATGTTGCTTGGAGGATGGTCAGGAAAAACATCTCCTATTTAATGAAACCTACAAACTCTATGAGGTAGTAAAAGCCAGTACTACTATTATGCCTATTTTAAACATGCACTAATTGAGGTCAAAGAATGTGAGTGGCAAGATAAAAATTCAAACCTAGATCTTTAAAATTTTTACTACACCATACTCCCTTCCTGACAGCAATAATATGGCAATTGAATAATATACTGTATTCTCTCTAAAATTACTACTCCTGAAAGATTTGTATGCTATCAGAAGCTGTTTTTCCATTTTTCAAATCATGTCTTCAGCTTAATATCTTATGCTATAAGTAAGCTATCTTCACTTATTTTATTCCATTACTAATAGTGTTTAATATTGAAGGAATAAATGAATGAATCTTTGGATTCATTGCATCTGGATTTGGATCTTTATGTTCTCATATTACGTTTTATGAAAGAAATAAAGTCCAGGTTCAAAAAATAATTATAATATTTGCATAAATGAAGTAAAATATTTTCTTCCTGTACTTTACCTTTCTTCTACCATGATATATACTCTCCAAACACAGTCTCTTAAAAGTAGAACATGCAATAAAACAGAACAAAAATGATATGAATTTTGTACCTTGTCAAAAAGCAAAAGACACCAAAACAAAACATACAGGCAAACAAACAAACCCAAAGAGATAGTGTATTTTGTTTTATTTTGCGCACTTAGAATGGGAGACGACGGAGTTAGGATGAGGACCAGTGGAAAGGTGCTTTCCTTTTTCTTATTCAATGCAAACTCAGCTGAAAAGTCAAAAGAGAACCCTACTCAATGAAACAATAGTTCTTCCCACACCAAAGTGTTCATAGTGATGAAAAATCTTACCCAGAGGTAAGATAAATCAATACTACATTGAATAAAAGTTAAAGTTGAAAGTAGATTTATTCCTTTCCATAGTTAACTTTATAAAGTGGATGAAGATGAGTTATTCAGCATTTGCAAATAATGAGACCATGGAGAAGGCTGCTACTGTGTCTTAATTATGTTACAACTGTGGCAGTCTGTGGATTCAAACAACTGTACTAATCAGTAAAAGAATTAGTCAATTAAGCTATTTGACAGACTTGACTATATTGCTGATTGGATTTACTAGTTAAGGAAACAATTTTTGGCTGTCCTTTGTAGTCAAGGCATTGTGTCTAAGGGAGGTAATAGGAACTTTGTTTTGTTCCATGCATATCAGGTTACACCTTGAGTACTGGGCTCAGTTCTGGGTGCCACCATTATGTGCCTAATAACATTTAAATTTCAGCACCCATGTAATTTTGCGTCATTTAGAAAAAATAATATTTTTCATCTCTTTTTTAGTTTTCCTTCATTTTTTATTACATATGTAGGTACGGAGGAAGGGAACCATAATTTTCTCGATAGGTAGGGTCTCTAAAGGTCTGATTCAGTTATTAGTGCCACACTTGAAGAGAGTCATTGACAAATTGAATTCTATCCAAAGGGGTATAAGTATTCAGTCAATCAGTCATGTCAGTCATTATAAAAAAGAATTGAAATGGTGAACAACGTAATGAAGATGAAGCTAGCCCACACCACATAAGGAGCAGCTAAAGAAAATATAGAATATTTAGCTTGGGAAAATATTACTTTATGTAACAAAGGCTAGGGTGGGGTGGAGTGGAGCAAAATAGAGGTCTCCAAATGTTCAAAGGGCTATGATGAAGAGAAAGGATTAAATTGATCTTTATAACCCGAGGCAGAATTAAATTAATAAATGGAAGTTAAAAGGAGGCAAACATTGTATAAATTCAAGTAAGAACTTTTTAACAGTCACATCTGACTAAATGTGGAATGGATTGTCTCAGAAGATAGATTCTCAATCAACTGAGATCTTCAAAGATCTTGGGTAACTGCATGTAGGGCTTTTAGAGAGAAGAATCAAATGTTGACGTAATAAGAAAAGTAAAATGTGAAAATGTAACTAAATCTTCATTTAGTTAAATATATTCATTTTTTTCTGTTTTTAAAATTTTTCCTTTTTGAAATGATGCTGTTGGATAGAAAAAAAAATGTTTAATGTTCTTACTTAGCAAAGCAAGTTGGCAACACTGTCAGTCTCCCAATAAACATTTACAAAATAAAAGGAAATTTAGTGGTCTGTGAAATTGAAACACTAGGCCAGATGACTCTCAATATTCTTTCCTATGTTGAGTGTCTATGATTAAAATTTTTGAGATGGTGACAGAACAAGGTGGAAGTCTCTTTACAGTCATTAATAAATTTGTAAGAATGAACTTCTCAGATTGTTTTTTTCTCTTCAGGCTATGCTTGATCCATCTGAAGGCCCTAAACCTCTAGCTAGGAAAACAGGTATTGCAAAGAGAGGCAAAGGAAGCAGAGCATATCTAAGTTAAACATGTACTGCTTCAAAATTTTGCTATTGCTAGCTATATTCTATGTTCTTCTTCACTGTCTTACTATGTCTCTTTGAACTTCTCTGTGAAGTATTTTTCTGCATTAATGTCTCTACTATTTTAAATAATTAATTAGTAGGTATCATGAGAAAATAGGTCAGTGTTACAAGTAAGTGAATGATTTTATGTATATAATGGAGTCATTTGTGGAATTGTATTTGCAATATCAGAGTCTTACAACTGTTAATTTCCTCAATTTTATTTAAAACCTTGTGTTCTTGCTTGGCAGTTCATTGTACTGAATGCACTGTGCTCATCAGATCATAACCATTTCCCATATAAGAGCCCTATTTGTGGTCTACATGTAAAAATTGTTGAGAATTTCATACGTGGACACAAATACTTTATTTCTATTAAATTGTTAGTTTTCACATACAGCAACAAGAAGTTCTTTTAGAACCTCATAAATACATATACTGCTTTTATTTGTCAATTTGTTTAACGATACAAAGGTAGGAGTTTTTACTGTTTCTGATTCTTAAGTAAATGTTACCTATGATTTTAGCAAAAATTATTTTCTTACTCAAAATGCACACAATTTAGAATCTAAGATTGTGTGATATGCTTGTGGTTGTCAGAAAGCTTAATTTGAAAAGTTCAGTTCCTTTTTTCTCCTTAAAAGATGAGGCAGGGCTTTCCTGGTGGCGCAGTGGTTGAGAGTCCGCCTGCCGATGCAGGGGACGCGGGTTCGTGCCCCGGTCCGGGAAGATCCCACATGCCGCGGAGCGGCTGGGCCCGTGAGCCATGGCCGCTGGGCCTGCGCGTCCGGAGCCTGTGCTCCGCAGCGGGAGAGGCCACAACAGTGAGAGGCCCGCGTACAGCAAAAAAAAAAAAAAAAAAAGATGAGGCAAAATATCTCAAGGTAGTGTCTATTAAAATATTTTTCTAAAGATAGTTTATGAAGAACAATTATGTAATATATATTAAATGCTTCAAATATGAAAATTATTGTCCCTCAACAAAACTTAGCTTCAAAGCTATCTTTACTCATTAATTTTTAAATAGTAGACATTAAGTAAACTTAGTTTGATCCAATACATTTTATTTAATGCTTCTATTTGGACAGATAGGAATGTGACAACATCACTAAAAGTCCTATGTGTTGAGTTTCCCATGAATGAAAGAGAGGGAACTCGGTAACCAAAGATGGACAGTCTAGATGCATAAAACTTCCACAACTAAATTTACTTCCCTAAGACACTTTCCTAAAGCAGAACCTTTCCAGCTATTCAATATTTTGAAGCCACCCATTTACCCTTTATTCTTCACAAAATTGCTAATGAAAATGTTTGAAAGTTAAAGTGGAAATTTTATTTCACTTATTAAAAATGTTCCCCAAATCCTATCTGTCAAAAGATGACACATTCAAGTTTTATTGTATTTTTTTATCAGATGATGATCCACCAGCTGGTAACACCACAAAGTAGTGAAAAGCTGACCAACAGAGAATTAAGAACCAGAATGAAATTCAGTAACACTGCTGCTTTACTACACATATAATCCTTTTCTTTTTTAATTTTTTAAATTAATATAGTTTAAACCTCATGAGATGTCTTTTTTTTTTTTTTCGCTGCACTCTACTACTTATAGGATTTTAGTTCCCTGACCAGGGACGGAACCCAGGCCCTTGGCAGTGAAAGCATGGCATCTTAACTTCTGGACTGCCAGGGAATTCCAGAGATGTCCTTCTTATACAATTATGCTTTCAGCTCTTGCCTGAATGTTTCACATGCACAATTAAAAAATACATCTATTGGATTGTCGTGAATTCAATATTCCGTTAATCCTTCAATAATTATCAAGCACATACTCTGTACTATGTTCCAGTCTATATACTGGGGAAACAAAGGTGAATAGGAAGTGGACCTTCCCTTACTGAGCTCAAGTTTGATGGTATAATTAGAGACATATTGATAAATAAATAGTTACCATATCTTTAATCTCTTTATTCAACAACTCTCCTTTAGAATTCTCAGAATGGTAATTGACCAGAATCTCCTGTGGGAAGTATAGGTCAACTAGAAGGCAACTTTTCTTTTTCAGACTTCCACAACTTATTGTATTTGTTGTTTCTCGGTAAATGTGATTGTTAAACTTGGTGAAACAAGATCATTTTGTTTTAATAGCCCTCTTTTCACTCATTGCCCCATGGCCTGCAAATAGTATCTTTTCTAATTTCATCCTGAATCTAAACTGTTGGAAACTTAGAGATGCCGAAAGGAATTCTCTCTATTCACTCAAGTAAAGTTAAGGCAGGGGCATGCCTCTTTTCCCTCGAATTGTATCAGTAGGGCTCAGCACAATGCCTAGCTCATAATAGGTACTTACTGAATGACTGTTGAATGAATGAATGAATGATTAAGTTATAATATTTAAAATAGTTAGGAATTGTTTTTTCATTTTAAAGGAAGGGCCTTTAAGATTGTTTATCCTGGCTATTGTAAATAGAGCTGCAATGAACATTTTGGTACATGACTCTTTTTTTTTTTTTCATAGCAGCATTGCTGACTTTATTCACATTCAAAATAAATCCTATTGGAATTGCACTCCTTTTCTAGTTTTTTTTTTTTTTAACATCTTTATTGGAGTATAATTGCTTTACAATGGTGTCAGTCTCTGACTCTTTTTGAATTATGGTTTTCTCAGGGTATATGCCCAGGAGTGGGATTGCTGGGTATCCAATTAGTTTATAATTGTTTGGAAGAAATAGGGGAGCTATTTAAATGTAGGTACCTCCCTCGAGTTCCTTGTCTATACCACCTGTCCCTGTGCATGTGCAATACACATAAGAAGAACGAGGTTGTCAATTAGGCATCTCACTTCTGAAATATTACTGTCCTCTGCTTTTGAGCATTAAAATATCTGAAATGGCTAGATTACCATTTCAGGTGTTTAATTTTTTTCATTTCTAGTACATTTTCTTTCAAAATATTTTTATGGACACTTGAAATCCATCTGAAGGATGAGTTATACATAATAATTGGGAATAGTTACAATGGCAGAGGTCTGAAAAATTTTCAACAAACCTGAAAAAAACCCATTAATTTCTAAGAAAATTTATCAGAGTTCCCCTTATTTTCTTTGTCTAGAGCCCTTTGATAGAAATGTTATGTTTCACTTCATTTTGCAACTTTAAATCCCAGTGAAAGATTATTATAATCTATCCCCCACCTCCTTTCCCCCCTCCCTCTTGTCGTCCATCCCTTTCCCTTCTTTCCCTCAAAAGACACCCCAGATATCTAAATATCTAAATATCTAGATATTCCCAAATGCTTACTTATCTTATTGTTGACTTTGTCATTTAATGTTTACAGGACTGGGAACAACTGGTGTCTTAAAGCAACTGACTTTCTTGTTTCTAATGAAATTACCCCTTTAGCCCTTCTCATTTGATTTTCAACAACATTAGAGCACTAAGCTCAGTGTTTTCTTGCCCAGAGCTAACTTGTAGCTTCCCTCTGTCAGCCATAAGATATAGAGATACTGCTGCCTTAATTACTCAAATTTCTCCTGCTGCTCATACTTGTCCTGCCAAAAGACCCCCATCTTCAGAGAGCTTCATGCCCACCCTGTTATTTCTATTGTTTTTATTTCAAGCTTGTCGGATGTATAAATGATCTTTGTTGTTAAGTCTGGCTTATGACTAAGTCTAGAAGGAAGCTAGTTTAGCAATAAGAACCACATTTGAATGCTTTGGGAATTGAACATTTACATGAAAAGAGAATATATTTCAAATACAAGGTACATGAATGGCTAATACATGTAGTATATTCTAATCACTAACAATTTTTCTATGTAGAAATCCATAAGGTGAATTTCTTGCATTTTACTTGGTTTTAAACTACTGATGGAAACCATGTAATCTATCTTTATTTTCTACTTGCAAATTAGATCTTGGCGATTTTTTTCTCATTCAATTTGTACATTTTAATTTGCTTTAAAATAGACACTGAAATTTTATCTCACTTTAGATAAAGTCCAAGATGGTTTTTCAGTAGTCTAGATGTAGTCTTTTGGGGCTTAGGTTTTCTATTTACTAATATATATCATTATTATTGTTACCTGAATTAATTAAGTAATTCTTTTGCTGATGCAACTTGAGCACCCCAGAGCAAACTGAATGCATAATGTCTCAGTTATAGGCACTAGAGTTCAAATAATTTTTTAACAGGAATCTGCTTTGTCCATTTTCAATTAAATTTATTTTATTAACTGATTTATTACATCAGAAAGATAGAATTCAGAGGTGGGAAGTGCATTTTGTTTTTAATGCAGTCATTTTTATTTTATTCATGGATATGGTTTTTATTTATTCATTAATACCCTTTGTTTCCATAGTCATCATAATCAAGAAAAAATAATCAGGAATAAAGCAGTCCTTTTAACTGCACACAAGGGACAGAGAAGAGCAGTAAAGAACAATGGCCTAGGAATAGCTCTTGGTTAAGCAAAACGTATCATTCCCAGAGACATCTGAGAGTTTGTAAGCAAGCAAGGTGCACATCTCTTTGCCATCATCAGTTACTCTATTAAAGTTCTCAACAGTAGAAAATCGCTCTGCCTTTTATTATAATCACCAAACCTTTTAGCTTTTGTTTACAGATCAATTGTACTCTAAGGGAAGATAAGGGACTATGAGTGGGATGGGTGAAATCCACCAGTTTGTACCTTGTCAAAGAAGCAAACATATGAAGCTGATAGCTGAGTAGGTAGTGACAAGCAGGTTATGAGTAAGTCATCTAGGGCAGCCATTTCCTATACAATAATTTTACAAACACATTATATATCCTGTAACTGTCCCAGGAAAAGCCAGACTATAGCTACCTGGAGACAGAAGAATGTGAAAACCAAAATGCAAGTGTGAAGCAGATCTCCAAACAGAAGTTCGAATTACAAGTAAAAAGGAAATTATCAACCTCTAGGAAAGTTTATTGCAGATATGTAATAAAAATACCACACTTACAAATATCCAATACAAAAGGCATCCTGAATTACTAAATACACATTTCATGATTTTTTGTAAAACAGTAGACAAGCCAAGCATTAAAATTGTTGCCACAAAGTGATGACATTTACTTATATTTCTTCAAACTTAAAATCATAAATAATTTTATGTTCCACACAACATGGATAAATGACCAATAACAGTGAAATTATTTACCCATGCCCAGTGTTCTCTCTTGTTGTATGGCAGTAGTCCAGCAGAGGGAGCACATGTTAGTAAATGATGACATACTAGATGGACTAGACTTCTATGGATATCTTCAATAATGTGAATATATAAATAACTGTTAGCCTGTGACTTAAATGTTGACTTATAATTCATGAAGAAATTACTATGGACATGTGTTGCTTTTAAAAATAGTGTCTCTCCTTCTCGCAGTAAAATCCTTCCTTTCTGTACATATAGTTTCATTGAATCAAGGAGTTCCAATTTCTATCTTAGAATTTTCTCTGAAAAGTCTTAGGGAGAAGGAAAACATGGTCTTATCTGTTCTTCTCTATCAAAGATGCCATAATTTTTGTGTAATAGTTCCACTTATAATTTTGGACACATGGCACCTTTTTGAACTATTTCATCTTCTGAACCTTTCTTTATACTAAATACTAAAGATTCTATATGTTAATTCTTGAAGAAGGATGGAAAATAACACAAGTATCCCTTTTATTTTGAAGGGATCATATTTAGTACTTTGGATTTGTTGTATATTGTATGCTCCAAAAGATGGTCTCAATTCATAGCGATCAGGCCAAAACAACAGTAGAAACAGCTTGGTATTGATTTTTAGCTTCATGAAACTAAGTGAATACAATACAAACCAGCTTTTTTTTTTAATAAATGTAGAACATCTTCAATCATTAGTTTATTAATGCAAACATACACTGTTTGAGAAAGGAAATATGTCACCAATGTCTGAAGTATTTTTACATACTGATCTTTATTTTCCAATATAAAACAGCCTTATTTTTAGATAACTTGTATAAAAGTTACAAATGCATAAAACCATGAAGAAAATTAACCTGTACATATTCAAAGCTAACTACTACTAGTATTTTGAAGTACAACCTTTTACATGTGTTCTAGCAATAAGTGTACATTTATGTATATATTTTCCATAAAAGGTCTTATATATTATTTACAGCATTTTTAAATGTTTATTTTGTCAATCTTTTTTTTTACATTTTTTCATCTTTATTGGAGTATAATTGCTTTACAATGGTGTGTTAGTTTCTGCTTTATAACAAAGTGAATCAGTTGTACATATACATATGTTCCCATATATACTCCCTCTTGCGACTGCCTCCCAACTCCTCCTTATCCCACCCATCCAGGTGGTCACAAAGCACCGAGCTGATCTCCCAGCGCTAGAACTAGAGCAAACAATTTCACAATTTGTATGGACACACAAAAGACCCCGAATAGCCAAAGCAATCTTGAGAACAAAAAAACGGAGCTAGAGGAATCAGGCTCCTTGACTTCAGACTGTACTACAAGGCTACAGTAATCAAGACAGTATGGTACAGGCACAAAAACAGAAATATAGATAAATGGAACAGGATAGAAAGCCCCGAGATAAACCCACACACATATGGTCACATTATCTTTGATAAAGGAGGCAGGAATGTACAGTGGAAAGAGGACAGCCTCTTCAATAAGTGGTGCTGGGGAAACTGGACAGGTACATGAAAAAGTATGAGACTAGAACACTCCCTAACACCATACACAGAAATAAGCCCAAAATGGATTAAAGACCTAAATGTAAGGCCAGAAACTATCAAACTCTTAGAGGAAAACATAGGCAGAACACTCTATGACATAAATCACAGCAAGATTCTTTTTGACCCATCTCCTAGAGAAATGGAAATAAAAACAAAAATAAACAAATGGGACCTAATGAAACTTCAAAGCTTTTGTGCAGCAAAGGAAACCATAAACAAGACCAAAAGACAACCCTTAGAATGGGAGAAAATATTTTCAAAAGAAGAAACTGACAAATGATAAACCTCCAAAATTTACAAGCAACTCATGCAGCTCAAAAACAAAAAAACAAACAACTCAATCCAAAAATGGGCAGAAGACCTAAATAGACATTTCTCCAAAGATATACAGACTGCCAACAAACAAATGAAAGAATGCTCAACATCATTAATCATTAGAGAAATGCAAATCAAAACTACAATGAGATATCATCTCACACCGGTCAGAATGGCCATCATCAAAAAATCTAGAAACAATAAATGCTGGAGAGGGTGTGGAGAAAAGGAAACACTTTTGTCAATCTTTTTAAAAATATATATTTTTATTTTTGGAACAGTTTAGTTTCACAGCAAAATTGAGCAGAAATTACAGAGAATTTCCATATACTTCCCTGCCCCCACACATAAATAGCCTCCCTGATTATCAACATCTGCCACTAGAGTGGTACATTTGTTAAACTGATGAACCCACATTGACACATCATTATCATCCATAGACTATACCTTAAATTCTGCTTTACTCTTAGTTTTGTATATTCTATGGGTTTGGAAAAAGATATAATTACATACAGCCACTATTATAGTAACATACAGAATAGTTTCACTGCCTTAAAAATCCCCCGTTCTATTCATAACTACCTCCTCCCTCACCCCTGGCAATCACTGATCTTTTTACTGTCTCCATAGCTTTGCCTTTTCTAAGATGAGGTACATTTGGAATTATACAATATGTAGGCTTTTCAGATTGGCATCTTTTACTTAGCAATACACACATTTTTTCCTCCATGTCTTTTTATTGTGTGATAGCTCATTTCTTTTTAGTGCTGAATACTATTCCATTGTCTGGATGTACCACAGTTTATCTATTCACCTACTGAAAGGCATCTTGGTTTACTTCCAAATTTTGGTAATTATGAGTAAAGCTGCTATAAATATCCATGTGTAGGTTTGTGGGTGGATATAAGTTTTCAACTTCCTTGAGTAAATAAAAGGGACTACAATTACTCCCGTTTATTATATTGTATAGCAAGAGTGGGTGTAGTTTTGTAAAAAAACAGCCAAACTGTCTGCAAAATTGGTTGCACCATTTTACATTACCACCAGCAATGAATGGGAATTCCTTTTACTCCACATCCTCACAAGCATGTAGTGTTGGATTTGGCCTTCCTAATACGTGTGCAGGGGTATCTTGTTGTTTTGATTTCCATTTCTCTGATAGCATATGATATGGAACATTTTTTCATATGCTTACTTGGCATCTGTGTACATTATGTCGTGAGGTCTTTGGTCCATTTTTAATCAAGTTGTTTGTTGTTGTTGAGTGTTAAGAGCTCTTTGTATATTTTTGATAACAGTCATTTTTCCATATATATATATATATAATATATATATATATAAATATAATATATATATATATATATTTTGCAAATATTTTCTCCTTGTCTGTGCTTTGTCTTGTCATTTTCTTCAAAATGTCTTTCATGGAACAAATATTCTTAATTTAATGAAGTCCAGCTTGTCACTTCTTTTTTTATGGATCATATCCTTGGTCTTTGTATGATATTGTAAATCCAAGGTCATCTAGATTTTCTCTACTGCTATCTTCTAGCAGCTTTAATAGTTTTGAGTTTTACATATAGGTCTATAATTCATTTTGAGTTAATTTTCATGAAGAGTGTAAAGTCTGTGTCTAAATTAATTCTTTGCTTTTTATCTTTATTGGAGTATAATTGTTTTACAATGGTGTGTTAGTTTCTGCTTTATAACAAAGTGAATCAGTTATACATATACATATGTTCCCATATGTCCTCCCTCTTGCATCTCCCTCACTCTCACACTCCCTATCCCACCCATACAGGTGGTCACATAGCACTGGGCTGATCTCCCTGTGCTATGAGCCTGCTTCCCACTAGCTATCTATTTTACTTTCAGTAGTGTATATATGTCCATACCACACGCTCACTTTGTCACAGCTTACCCTTCCCCTCCCCATATCCTCAAGTCCATTCTCTAATAGGACTGTGTCTTTATTCCTGTCTTGCCCCTATGTTCTTCAAGACATTTATCTTTTTCTTAGATTCCATATATATGTGTTAGCATATGGTATTTGTCTTTCTCTTTCTGACATACTTCACTCTGTATGACAGACTCTAGGTCCATCGACCTCACTACAAATAACTCCATTTTGTTTCTTTTAATGGCAGAGTAATATTCCATTATATATATGTGCCACATCTTCTTTATTCATTCATCTGATGATGGACACTTAGGTTGTTTCCAAATCCTGGCTATTGTAAATAGAGCTACAATGAACATTTTGGTACATGACTTTTTTTTTTTTTTTTGTCTACAGGGAATGCATTTTATTTTAATTATTTATTTATTTTTTACATCTTTATTAGAATATAATTGCTTTACAATGGTGCTAGTTTCTGCTTTTTTTCCACTTTTCATGAAGTATGAAATATTTTAATCGAAAAATTTGTTTAAAAAGAAATTTTTCAAAGAAAATTTAAAATGAATAGAGTAGATTTCTATTTGTAAAATTTTGCTTAAGTGATAGGTATTTTTTTTCATCTTTATTGGAGTATAATTTCTTTGCAATGGTGTTAGTTTCTGCTTTATAACAAAGTGAATCAGCTATACATATACATATGTTCCCATATATCCTCCATCTTGCATCTTCCTCCCTCACACCCTCCCTTTTCCCACCCATCCAGGTGGTCACAAAGCACTGAGCTTATCTCCCTGTGCTATGTGGCTGCTTCCCACTAGCTACGTATTTTGTGTTTGTGAGTGTATATATATCCATGCCACTCTCTCACTTTATCACAGCTTAACCCTCCCCCTCCCCATATCCTCAAGTCCATTCTATAGTAGGACTGTGTCTTTATTCCCATCTTGCCCCTAGGTTCTTCAAGACATTTATTTTTTTCTTAGATTCCATATATATGTGTTAGTATATGGTATTTGTCTTTCTCTTTCTGACATACTTCACTCTGTATGACAGACTCTAGGTCCATCCACCTTACTACAAATAACTCCATTTCGTTTCTTTTTATGGCTGAGTAATATTCCATTGTATATATGAGCCACATCTTCTTTATCCATTCATCCAATGATGGACACTTAGGTTGTTTCCATCTCTGGGCTATTGTAAATAGAGCTACAAAGATGATTTTGGTACATGACTCTTTTTGAATTATGGTTTTCTCAGGTATATGCCCAGCAGTGGGATTGCTGGCTCATATGGTAGCTCTATTTGTAGTTTTTAAGGAAATTCCACACTGTTCTCCATAGTGGCTGTACCAATTCACATTCCCACCACCAGTGCAAGAGTGTACTCTTTTCTCCACACCCTCTCAGCATTTATTTTTTCTAGATTTTTTGATAATGGCCATTCTGACCGGTGTGAGATAATATCACATTGTAGGTTTTTCTTTTTTTTTTTGCAGTACGCAGGCCTCTCTCTGTTGTGGTCTCTCCCATTGCGGAGCACAGGCTCTGGACACACAGGCTCAGCGGCCATGGATCATGGGTCCAGCTGCTCCGTGGCATGTGGGATCTTCCCAGACCAGGGCACGAACCCATGTCCCCTGCATCGGCAGGCGGACTCTCAACCACTGTGCCACCAGGGAAGCCCTCACATGGTAGTTTTGATTTGCATTTCTCTAATGATTCATGATGTTGAGCATTATTTCATTTGGCTGTTGGCACTCTGTATATTTTCTGTGGAGAAATGTCTATTTAGGTCTTCAGCCCATTTTTGGATTGGGTTGTTTGTTTTTTTGTTATTGAGCTGCATAAACTGCTTGTAAATTATGGAAATTAATCCTTTGTCACTTGCTTCTTTTGCAAATATTTTCTCCCATTCTGAGGGTTGTCTTTTGGTCTTATTTACGGTTTCTTTTGCTGTGCAAAAGCATTGAAGTTTCGTTAGGTCCCATTTGTTTATTCTCGTTTTTATTTCCATTTCTCTAGGAGATGGGTCAAAAAGAATGTTGCTGTGATTCATGTCATAGAGTGTTCTGCCTATGTTTTCTTCTAAGAGTTTGATAGTCTCTGGCCTTACATTTAGGTCTTTAATCCATTTTGATCTTATTTTTGTGTGTTGTGTTAGGGAGTGTTCTAGTCTTTTATTTTTACATGCACTTGTCCAGTTTTCCCAGCAATGCTTATTGAAGAGGCTGTCCTTTCTCCACTATACACTCCTGCCTACTTTATCAAAGATGAGTTAACCATATGTGTGTGGGTTTATCTCGGGGTTTTCTATCCTGTTCCATTGATCTATATTTCTGTTTCTGTGCCAGCACCATACTGTCTTCTTTACTGTAGCTTTGTAATACAGTCTGAAGTCAGGGAGCCTGATTCCTCCAGCTCCGTTTTTTGTTCTCAAGATTGTTTTGGCTATACGAGCTCTTTTGGGTTTCCATACAAATTGTGAAATTTTTTGTTCTAGTCCTGTGAAAAATGCCAGTGGTAGTTTGATAGGGATTGCACGGAGTCTGTAGATTGCTTTGGGTAGTAGAGTCATTTTCACAATGTTGATTCTTCCAATCCAAGAACATGGTATATCTCTCGATCTTTTAGTATCATCTTTAATTTCTTTCATCAGTGTCTTATAATTCTCTGCATGCAGGTCTTTTTTCTCCTTAGGTAGGTTTATTCCTAGATATTTTATTCTTTTTGTTGCCATGGTAAACGGGAGTATTTTCTTGATTTCACTTTCAGATTTTTCATCATTAGTGTATAGGAATGCCAGAGATTTCTGTGCATTAGTTTTGTATCCTGTTACTTTACCAAATTCATTGATTAACTCTAGTAGTTTTCTGGTAGCATCTTTAGGATTCTCTATGTATAGTATCATGTCATCTGCAAACATTCACAGCTTTACTTCTTTTCCAATTTGGATTCCTTTGTTTGTGTGTGTGTGGTATGCGGGCCTCTCCCTGTTGTGGCCTCTCCCATTGCAGAGCACAGGCTCCAGACGCGCAGGCTCAGCGACCATGGCTCACAGGCACAGCTGCTCCGTGGCATGTGGGATCTTCCCGGACTGGGGCACGAACTCATGTCCCCTGCATCAGCAGGCGGACTCTCAACCACTGCGCCACCAGGGAAGCCCTGGATTCCTTTTACTTCCTTTTCTTCTCTGATTGCTGTGGCTAAAACTTACGAGACTAGGTTGAATAAGAGTGGTGAGAGTGGGCAACCTTGTCTTGTTCCTGATCTTATTGGAAATACTTTCAGTTTTTCACCATTGAGGATGATGGTGGCTGTGGGTTTGTCATAAATGGCCTTTATTAAGTTGAGGAAAGTTCCCTCTATGCCTACTTTCTCCAGGGTTTTTATCATAAATCGGTGTTGAATTTTGTCAAAAGCTTTCTCTGCATCTATTGACATGATCTTATGCTTTTTCTCCTTCAATTTTTTAATATGGTGTATCACATTGATTGATTTGCATATATTAAAGAATCCTTGCATTCCTTAAATAAACGCTACTTGATTATGTTGTATGATCCTTTTAATGTGCTGTTGGATTCTGTTTGCTAGTATTTTGTTGAGGATTTTTGTATTTATGTTCATCAGTGATATTGGCCTGTAGATTTCTTTCTTTGTGACATCCTTGTCTGGTTTTGGTATCAGGGTGATGGTGGCCTCGTAGAATGAATTTGGGAGTGTTCCTCCCTCTGTTATATTTTGGAAGAGTTTGAGAATGATAGGTGTTAACTCTTCTCTAAATGTTAGGTATAATTCGCCTGTGAAGCCTTCTGGTCCTAGGCTTTCGTTTGTTGGAAGATTTTTAACCACAGTTTCATTTTCAGTGCTTGTGATTGTTCTTTTCATATTTTCTATTTCTTCCTGACTCAGTCTTGGCAGGTTGTGCCTTTCTAAGAATGTGTCCATTTCTTCCAGTTTGTCAATTTTATTGGCATAGAGTTGCTTGTAGTAATGTCTCATGATCTTTTGTATTTCTGCAGTGTCAGTTGTTACCGCTCCTTTTTCATTTCTAATTCTATTGATTTCAGTCTTCTCCCTGTTTTTCTTGATGAGTCTGGCTAATGGTTTATCAATTTTATCTTCTCAGAGAACCAGCTTTTACTTTAATTGATCTTTGCTATCATTTCCTTCACTTCTTTTTCATGTATTTCTGATCTGATCTTTATGATTTCTTTCCTTCTCCTAACTTTGGGGTTTTTTGTTCTTCTTTCTCTAATTGCTTTAGACGCAAGTTAGATTGTTTATTCGAGATGTTTCCTGTTTCTTAAGGTAGGATTGTATTGCTATAAACTTCCTTCTTAGTACTGCTTTTGCTGTGTACCATAGGTTTTGGTTTGTCGTGTCTACATTGTCATTTGTTTCTAGGAATTTTTGATTTCCTCTTTGATTTCTTCAGTGATCACTTCGTTATTAAGTAGTGTATTGTTTATCTTCCATGTGTTTGTATTTTTTACAGATCTTTTCCTGTAATTGTTATCTAGTCTCATAGCATTGTGGTCAGAAAAGATACTTGACATGATGTCAATTTTCTTAAATTTACCAAGGCTTGATTTGTGACCCAACATTTGATATATCCTAGAGAATTTTCCATGAGCACTTGAGAAAAATGTGTATTCTGTTGTTTTTGGATGGAATGTCCTATGAATATCAATTAAGTTCATCTTGTTTAATGTATCATTTAAAGCTTGTGTTTCCTTATTTATTTTCATTGTGGATGATCTGTCCATTGCTGAAAGTGGGTTGTTAAAGTCCCCTACTATGAATGTGTTACTGTCGATTTCCCCTTTTATGACTGTTAGTATGTGCCTTATGTATTGACGTGCTCCTGTGTTGGGTGCATAAATATTTACAATTGTTATATCTTCTTCTTGGATCGACCCCTTGATCATTATGTGGTGCCCTTCTTTGTCTCTTGTAATAGTCTTTATTTTAAAGTCTATTTTGTGTGATATGAGAATTGCTATTCCAGCTTTCTTTTGGTTTCCAGTTGCATGGAATATCTTTTTCCCTCCCGTTACTTTCAGTCTGTATGTGTCTCTAGGTCTGAAGTGGGTGTCTTGTATACAGCATATATATGGGTCTTGTTTTTGTATCCATTAGGCCAGTCTGTGTCTTTTGGTGGGAACATTTAATCCATTTACATTTAAGGTGATTATTGATATGTATGCTGCTATTCCCATTTTCTTAATTGTTTTGGGTTTGTTATTGTAGGTCTTTTCCTTCTCTTGTGTTTCTTGCATAGAGAAATTCCTTTAGCATTTGTTGTAAACCTGGTTTGGTGGTGCTGAACTCTCTCAGCTTTTGCTTGTCCGTCAAGGTTTTAATTTCTCCAACAGATTTGAATGAGATCCTTCTCGGGTAGAGTAATCTTGGTTGCAGGTGTTTCTCCTTCATCCCTTAAAAATGTCCTGCTAGTCCCTCTGGCTTGAAAAGTTTCTACTGAAAGATCAGATGTTAACCTTATCGGGATTCCCTTGTGTGTTATTTGTTGTTTTTCCCTTGCTGCTTTTAATAAGTTTTCTTTGTATTTTATTTTTGATAGTTTAATTAGTATGTGCCTTGGCATGTTTCTCCTTGGATTTATCCTGTATAGGCCTCTCTGTGCTTCCTGGATTTGATTAACTATTTCCTTTCCCATATTAGGGAAGTTTTCAACTATAATCTCTTCAAATATTTTCTCAGTCCATTGCTTTTTTCTCTTCTTCTTCTGGAACCCCTATAATTCGAATGCTGGTGCGTTTAATGTTGTCCCAGAGGTCTCTGAGACTGTCCTCAATTCTTTTCATTATTTTTCCTTATTCTGCTCTGCAGTATTTATTTCCACTATTTTATCTTCCAGGTCAGTTATCCATTCTTCTGCCTCAGTTATTCTGCTATTGATCCCATCTAGAGTATTTTTAATTTCATTTATTGTGTTGTTCATTGTTGCTTGTTTCATCTTTAGTTCTTCTAGGTCCTTGTTAATTTTATTTCCAAGGTTTTGGATCATGTTTAGTATCATTATTCTGAATTCTTTTTCAGATAGACTGCCTATTTCCTCTTCATTTGTTAGGTCTGCTGGGTATTTATCTTGATCCTTCATCTGCTGTGTATTTTTCTGTCTTCTCATTTTACTTATCTTACTGTATTTGGGGTGTCTTTTTTGCAGGCTGCAGGTTGGTAGTTCCCGTTGTTTTTGGTGTCTGTCCCTAGTGGCTAAAGTTGGTTCAGTGGGTTGTGTCAGCTTTCTGGTGGAGGGGACTAGTGCCTGTGTTCTGATGGATGAGACTGCATCTTTTCTTTCTAGTGGGCAGGTCCACTTCTACTGGTGTGTTTTGGGGTGTGGGCTTATTATGATTTTAGGCAGCCTCTCTGCTAATGGGTGGGGTTGTGTTCCTGTCTTGCTAGTTGTTTGGCATAAGGTGTCCAGAACTGTAGTTGCTGGTCGTTGAGTGAAGCTGGGTGCTGGTTTTGAGATGGAGATCTATGGGAAATTTTCGCCGTTTGATATTATGTGGGGTTGAGAGGTCTTTTGTAGACCGGTGTCTGGAAGTTGGCTCTCCCACCTCAGAGGCAGAGCACTGGCTCCTGGCTCTAGCACCAAGAGCCTTTCATCCAAACGGCCAGGTACGTTGGGAGTTTCTTGCCTTTTGGGAGGTCTGAGGTCTTTTTCCAGTGTTGAGTAGGTTTTCTGCAGGAGTTCTTCCACGTGTAGATGTATTTCTAGTGTATCTGTCACAAGGTCGTCATCCCGGATTTCACAGCAACCTGATCTCAGGCACAAACCTCCTTGTTTTTCCATTTTGTCTTGAAGTTACTTGTTGAAACAACTGGCCCGTCATCCCCACGATTGTCATGGCTTCGGCCGCCGAGGTCCACTCCAGAGCCATCAGCCTCAGTGAAGCCGCCCTCCCCTCGGGCTCTGCGGTAGTTCCGTGATGGCGGAGGGAAGAGACCTCGAACCGGGTGTTCCAGCTCTACGTAAACGCGGGCCCCATTCTGGGCTCAGGGGGGTGGTAGATTTTTTGATGATGGCCATTCTGACCGATGTGAGATGATATCTCATTGTAGTTTTGATTGGCATTTCTCTAATGATTAATGATGTTGGGCATTCTGTCTTGTGTTTGTTGGCCGTCTGTATATGTTCTTTGGAGAAATGTCTATTTAGGTCTTCTGCCATTTTTGGATTGGGTTGTTGTTTTTTTTTTTGTTTTTGAGCTGCATGAGCTGCTTGTAAATATTGGAAATTCATCATTTGTCAGTTGCTTCATTTGCAAATATGTTCTCCCATTCTGAGCATAGTCTTTTGCTCTTGTTTATAGTTTGCTTTGCTGTGCAAAAGCTTTGAAGTTTCATTAGGTCTCATTTGTTTATTTTTGTTTTGATTTCCATTTCTCTAGGAGGTGGGTCAAAAGATTCTTGCTGTGATTTATATCATAGAGTGTTTTGCCTATGTTTTCCTATAAGAGTTTGATAGTTTCTGGCCTTACATTTAGGTCTTTAATCCATTTTGGGCTTATTTTTGTGTATGGTGCTAGGGACTGTTCTAGTCTCATACTTTTACATGTATCTGTCCAGTTTTCCCAGCACCACTTATTGAAGAGGCTATCCTTCCTCCACTGTACATTCCTGACTCCTTTATCAAAGATAAGGTGACCATATGTGTGTGGGTTTAACTCTGGGATTTCTATCCTGTTCCATTGGTCTATTTTTCTGTTTTTATGCCAGTACCATACTGTATTGATTACTGTAGCTTTTTACTACAGTTTGAAGTCAGGGAGCCTGATTCTTCCAGCTCCATTTTTCGTTCTCAAGATTGCTTTGGCTATTCAGGGTCTTTTGTGTTTCAATATAACTTGTGAATTTTCTTGTTCTAGTTCTGTCAAGAATGCCAGTGGTAGTTCGATAGGGATTGCATTAAATCTGTAGATTGCTTTGGGTAGTAGAGTCATTTTCACAATGTTGATTCTTCCAATTCCATAACATGATATATCTCTCCATCTATTAGTACCATCTTTAATTTCTTTCATCAGTGTCTTATAATTCTCTGCATACAGGTCTTTTGTCTCCTCAGGAAGGTTTATTCCTAGATATTTTATTCTTTTTGTTGCCATGGTAAACGGGAGTGTTTTCTTGAATTTGCTTTCAGATTTTTCATCATTAGTGTATAGGAATGCCAGAGATTTCTGTGTATTAATTTTGTATCCTGCTACTTTACCAAATTCATTGATTAATTCTAGTAGTTTTCTGGTAGCATCTTTAGGATTCTCTATGTATAGTATCATGTCGTCTGCAAACAGTGACAGCTTTACTTCTTCTTTTCCAATTTGGATTCCTTTTATTTCCTTTTCTTCTCTGATTGCTGTGGCTAAAACTTCCAAGACTATGTTAAGTAAGACTGGTGAGAGTGGGCAACATTGTCTTGTTCCTGATCTTAGTGGAAATGCTCTCAGTTTTTCACCATTGAGGATGTTGTTCGCTGTGGGTTTGTCATAAATGGCTGTTATTATGTTGAGGAAAGTTCCCTCTATGCCTACTTTCTCCAGGGTTTTTATCATAAATGGGTGTTGAATTTTGTCAAAAGCTTTCTCTGCATCTATTGAGATGATCATATTGTTTTTCTCCTTCAATTTGTTAATATGGTGTATCACGTTGATTGATTTATGTATATTGAAGAATCCTTGCATTCCTGGAATAAACCCCACTTGATCATGGGGTATGATCTTTTTAATGTGCTGTTGGATTCTGTTTGTTAGCATTTAGTTGAGGATTTTTGCATCTATGTTCATCAGTGATATTGGCCTGTAGTTTTCTTTCTTTGTGACATTCTTGTCTGGTTTTGGTATCAGGGTGATGGTGGCCTTGTAGAATGAATTTGGGAGTGTTCCTCTTTCTGCTATATTTTGGAAGAGTTTGAAAAGAATAGGTGTTAACTCTTCTCTAAATATTAGGTAGAATTTGCCTGTGAAGACTTCTGGTCCTAGGCTTTTGTTTGTTGGAAGACTTTTAATCACAGTTTCAATTTCAGTGTTTGTGATTGGTCTGTTCAGATTTTCTATTTCTTCCTGATTCATTCTTGGCAGGTTGTGCCTTTCTAAGAATGTGTCCATTTCTTCCATGTTGTCCATTTTATTGGCATAGAGTTGCTTGTAGTAATCTCTCATGATCTTTTGTATTTCTGCAGTGTCAGTTGTTACCTCTCCTTTTTCATTTCTAATTCTACTGATTTCAGTCTTCTCCCTGTTTTTCTTGATGAGTCTGACTAATGATTTATCAATTTTGTTTATCTTCTCAAAGAACCAGCTTTTATTTTTATTGATCTTTGCTATCGCTTCCTTCATTTCTTTTTCAATTTTTTCTGATCTGATCTTTATGATTTCTTTCCTTCTGCTAATTTTGCCATGTTTTTGTTCTTCTTTCTCTAATTGCTTTAGATGCAAGGTTAGGTTGTTTATTCGAGATGTTTCCTGTTTCTTAAGGTAGGATTATATTGCTATAAACTTCCCTCTTAGAACTGCTTTTGTTGCATTCCATAGGTTTTGGATCATCGTGTCTACATTGTCATTGGTTTCTAGGTTTTTTTTTTTTTATTTCTTCCATGATCACTTCGTTATTAAGTAGTGTATTGTTAAGCCTCCATATGTTTGTATTTTTCACATTTTCCTGTAATTGATATATAGTCTCAAAGCATTGTGGTCAGAAAACATACTTGATATGATTTCAATTTTCTTAAATTTACCAGGGCTTGATTTGTGACCCAACATATGATCTCTCCTAGAGACTATTCCAAGAGCACTTGAGAAAAATGTGTATTCTGTTGTTTTTGGGTGGAATATCCTGTAAATATCAATTAAGTCCATCTTGTTTAATGTATCATTTAAAGCTTGTGTTTCCTTATTTATTTTCATTGTGCATGATCTGTCCATTGCTGAAAGTGGGTTGTTAAAGTCCCCTACTATGAGTGTGTTACTGTCGATTTCCCCTTTTATGACTGTTAGTATTTGCCTTATGTATTGAGGTGATTCTGTGTTGGGTGCATAAATATTTACAATTGCTATATCATCTTCTTGGGTCGACCCCTTGATCATTATGTAGTGCCCTTCTTTGTCTCTTGTAATAGTTTTTATTTTAAAGTCTATTTTGTGTGATATGGGAATTGCTACTCCAGCATTCTTTTGGCTTCTGTTTGCATGGAATATCTTTTTCTGTCCCCTTACTTTCAGCCTGTATGTGTCTCTAGGTCTGAAGTGGGTGTCTTGTAGACAGCATATATATGGGTCTTGTTTTTATATCCATTCAGCCAGTCTGTGTCTTTTGGTGGGAGCATTTAATCCGTTTACATTTAAGGTGATTATCGATATGTATGATCCTATTCCCATTTTCTTAAATTGTTTTGGGTTTGTTATTGTTGGTGTTTTCCTTGTCTTGTGTTTCTTACCTAGAGAAGTTCCTTTAGCATTTGTTGTAAAGCTGGTTTGGTGG
>RJWK010008006.1:0-48567 GCA_004363435.1 Platanista minor
CTCCAGATATTTTAATTTTTCCCTTGGTCTTCTGCAAAAGGAAGATATGTAACATCTTCAAATATACTTAGAGCTGTATCTTAATATTAATCATAATGATGATCTTGAATTACCAGGAGAAAAAAAGGGTACTCTCTTTAGAAAGGCAGAAAAATACAATTTGTAACTATTTTTACCTATACTCAATCACAAGATATCCCAGCACATGAAAGTTACCCCTTTCTTTAAAACAAACCACCCCATCAAAAAACACACTCCAAGGACTCTACAAGCTTACTGAACTACAAGTACCAATATTAGTTTCATCAGAAAAACCAAGAAATGGTGGTATTGTCCAGTGGAGGACCTGTGCAAAAATAAACTATTCTTCAATTTAATAATGTAAAAACAAATATGTCACTTAAGTTCTTGGAGAGCACTGGAAAAATGTGTGTGCAAGTAACTGAAATCTGTGAAACAGTTACAATCACCAAAATAAGGAAGGCTTAATTTTTCGATTTTACTTAAAAAACAAAAACAAAAAAACAAACTGGTGATCAGTTTTTGATAAATTCTGGATTTGCCACATCTCCAGAAACTGTACAAACACAGTTCTTTGTTTTACTTATATTATTTATAACATGTGTATCACAAGGCAAATTTGCTTCATGCTTTTACTTCAGTAAAATGGAAATAAAAACCTTTCTCTGAAATCGGCACTAAAGTTGTTTTGAGTTCTTAATAGCAAGGAGATACATCCAACTAAAAGCAGAATGAACACAGTCATACTACACATCAAATCAAAATTATTTTCTTTATATCATCAGCAATGAGTAACTCCAGAGGTAGTATGGAAGAAACGAGCATGGATCCTATCAGGTCACAACCAATGAAGAAATTAAATTTATTTTTTCCTATGGTTTTGACCATAAATTGCTTTACATATTCAGGACCTGAATAAAAACCACTCTCAGCAGAAACCCTGGTCCATTAAATCAACTGACATATCAATTTACAACTTTCAGGACTGCAGATATAAAAAATGTAAAGTATAAAATTATGAAGTTTGAAATGGTTTTAATCATATTCATTAAAATATTTACATTTCCCAGTACTTACTTGACAAAACCCCTTGCAATATAATTCTACTCTAAACTTTTATTTATAAAATGAGGCTCATTTATGAGATTTCAATGAATGTTATGCTACAAATTACTTACATTCTGTAAAATATTTTAAGAACTTTTCATATCAAAGGTAGTTTATATTGGATTATCTGAAACCCAATAGTGCCCACAGATGAGCTTCTTATAATTCTTTTCATTAATGCTTGGAAAGCACTGTGAAAATGAAAAGTGCTGTTAAGTGCTATCATCTCCCTTAAATTTTCACTTATACTGTGTGCACATTGTGAAATAAACACATATGCAGCATGTCCATGTTTTGATATGTATTTTTATTTCCCTGCAGTTTTCACTTATCAAGAACAAGTAACAGGGAAAGTTGTCTGAACTAGTGCATAAACAAACATTCTGAAACACCACTACACGTATCTAATATACAAGAACCGTATAAAAAAAGTCACTAAAACACTACACTGTGAAGGTGTCCAACGCTTACAGTCAGACGTTTTCCAACCCGTTACTTGCCTTGTAGCCACAGGAAACCTCTCCAAAACTGAAAAGACAAAATCTTGCCACGACCCCCCCCTCCCAGCACCCGGGATGGCTCGATATCTAGACCTCCAATGGTTACTGCAATCACACAATGCAGTACATACCTGGCAAAATATCCTTTATGTGGTGTGGTACAGGTAAAGCCAGTTAAAATATGCAGTCTTCAGATAAAATGTAATCCTTGAAAAATGTTCATACCTGCACAGTTTAAATGTGCTAGATGCATAATTTTTCCTAGTCCTTTTTTCTGTGTAATCATTTTTTATAAACTGGTATTATAAATAGAAATATACATTCAAAATATATGGAAAAGTGAGTTACTACATTAAATTTGCATGTATCGATCCATCCCTTTCCCCTGCACAGTAATAGAAAATACTATTTTGCCTTGAACTTCATATTTGACAGTGAAATGCCACTAAAGTATTTACCAAAAAGTCCATCTAGTCAAATTGTGAAACAAAATGAACCAAGTGAAAACTTTACAGTTCCTTTAGAAAAAAATTACAAGAATTTCATTTCCTAGCTATGAATCTTTAACTTTTTAGACACAAAGTTGGATTTATTTTTACAAGATACAAAATGTAAACATGGCAAAATAAATAGTTAAAACAAGTGATGCAGGATCCCATTTCATGCTCATGATCCCATTAAAGAATTATTTTTTAAAATCCATTCAGTTGCAAATTCAAGTGCAAAAGCATGATGATGAATATCTACTATTCAAGTAACAGAAATAATATTGATGATACAAATAAACTATATTACAAGGTAGTGATTTTCCCAATTTTACAAAATATACATCATATATCGATTTAACATCCGATATACTCTAGTCCATTTAGGTCCATTGTTACGCTCTGTGATCCACAGAGTGTCGCCTTTTGCATTCAGCTGGAATATGAATGACTGCACACCATCAGCACAGGTCAAAGCCACATGTTTTAGGTTATGTCACTTCCATAGCTACTGTTGTCTCTGCTATTCCATTTAAACCCAATCTTTCTGGTTCATGGTTCTCTCTATAATAAGGCAAAGAGTAAAATAAACATTAATACTCTCTAGAATATGATGTGTATCACTTAGTATTTACAGATACATTTTTATGTAATTACAACAAAACATACACTGCAGAAGAACATCTCCCATTTTTACAATTTCTATACAGGAATGAGGAAAAAGTTTTCTTCAGCTAAAAAATCCTAGTAATTCCTAAGAACTTGATTGTAACTATTTACTTAGGAAAGACAGTAATTTAACACAATATTTCAGTAGAAGCCAATGATAAATTGCTTATGAAATATATAACATATGACAATCCAAGTGTTTTTACAATAGATGGAGCAAATGATACTCAAAAAGAATAATCATTTGGAGCACAACATTACTTAAATTATTTTCTACTACAGTTTAATTTTACAGGTTTAAGGTCATGTAGTTATTAATCCATGCAAATCAATTTTTTTGATTCTCACGCATTAGTGTCATAGAAAGAAAAAATCTGAAATACATTATCATGGATTTAGTTAATTCCAGAATATTCTCAATTTTAAAATATACATAGAATAATTTACTTTCCCTTTGTGTATAATATTGAAGAAAACACAAATTTTGATTTGAAAACTAAAGCTCTGGAAGCTAATAACAACTCTAGCCTTCTGGACTGTCTACACTACAAAGAAGTAATAGAAGAATAAATGAAGCTTCTAAAATAGACTGATGTATTTTTTCAGTTTGATGGTTCCCAAGTTGATGTGGGGTTTTTTTCCTTTTTTTTTCTTTTTTTTACAGTTCTGATTGGCATTTAAACATCCTACCAGTGACCTCAAACAAATGATCTAAGTCACAGAGCTTTAGACTAAGCAGATATTCAGTATCTGTTGAAAAGCAAGTCAATCAACTGACAAGACATCTATTGCTTGAGCAGTTAAAAAAGGAAAAAAAAAAGTCTTTTTCCTCCCACAGGATAGCCAGCAGAAAGGGACAGAATGATACTTGAAACACACAGAAACACACAGAAACACACACACACACACACCTTGCTATGCTGCTGATGGCACTGCTAGGAGTAACCTTTGGCACTCTGTCCATACTGGCAGCAACTGTGGCAAGTTTTAAGGCTGTTGGCGATGGTGCTGAAGTCCGTGTATTGATATGCACATTGACTGGAGAAACAACACTGACGTTATTGAGGTGCACTGCATTTGTCAGGCAGGAATTGTTCATGGGAAGTGTTTGAGGACTGCTTGTGCACAATGCTGGGATTAAGTGGTTTGTAGTGGTGTGGCCAACTGTCCTTACAAGTTGTACAGCTGAAATCCCTGGGCTGGATGATAAAGCCATGTTGGTGGAGTATAATGTTTTAGAGGTTCCTGAAGGAGAAGGAAAAAAAAAATCGTTCCATTTGATTTTAAGTCATGAGACATTAAACTTCTTAAAAAATTAGGAGCTTAAAAATAAAAAGAAATGCAAACATTTGTAATCTAGTTAGATACCAAATTAACCTTCCACATAACGGCCTCTCCAAAGAGACCTTCTGATTGGTAACATATTCACCCGTTTCAACCCCAAAGACACCCTCTTTCTACTAGCCTACACAAAAGGGTTTGCAAAGTATTCAGATGCCTCCATATTTGGAAACTGTATAATAGGACAGAGAGGTCCTCTCTGGAGACTGAGGGCAGGTGCAGATGAAGGTTGGACTTCCGTTAGAATTTACACATGCAAGAACATCAGTAAGGAAGGGCAATCACAATCATGGGTATATGTAAAAGCAAGAGGAAAACCCCAGGGTCTGAGCAGTAGTTGAGGGCTGATAGGAACAGCAAATCTTTGAGGACTTGGTAGTAAGCAGCAGAAATACGTTCACAGCAATACTGTATTTCATGAGGAGGAGTCAGAGAAAGCAGGCCTGTGAGTATGTAAGGCTGGGAAGGTAAACCCAATTTCCAATTTACTGATAAATTGTATTTCGCGCTTTTATAAATGTACAAAGGATTCAACGATGATGGTTAGCAATTAGCTCGATGTGTTCCCTAAGATGTGAGGCACCTGGCAGTATGTGGATAAAACAAGGCAGGGTGAAGTGTTACATAGGTAGGAATCCAGTGGGTGTGGGAGGAAACAGGGAGCAGGCTCTATGTGAATTCTAGAAAACATCCAGCTATTCCACCATACATATCCACAGATATTATGATGAGTCCAGACTGATTTCTTGTACAATGTTTTCCCTTGGATTTGAAAACCAAAAACCATACCTCAAATCACTGAGTTGCAACTTTGAGCTAGTAAGTATCACATGAAACAACAGGCTTACCTGAAGGCTGGACTACACCATTTATGTTGTTGTGGCCAGTGTTCTGTTCCTTGGTTACCTCACTGCGACTTGGAACAGGTGCACTGACCACCGCAGATGCAGCAAAGTGGGCGCTGGCTGAGTCAAGTGTTTTAGACATACAGTCAGAGGTGCTCGAGCCCTATAAAACAAACAAAATTAAACTCTCAACTTTTTAGACATGAGTTCACGAACATATTAAGAAATGAGCAAACTCAAGAGGCTGCTGCCTTTTTCATCTTCAACAGTTACAGGTGTTTAGGTTAAGAGATCTAGGACTCCATAGGCTATTTTCATCATAAGAAACAGGAAAGTGACTAAAAACTGGGAAGCAATTATTTATGAGAAAGAGCTAGGGTAGTAAACAACCCAAACCTTTAATGCCCTATTCATTTTTCCAATAAGTGTTAATGAATGCCTTTAAAAATACTTGACAGTCTACATATTATGGGCAAAATGAAATAACAGAGATGACTAACAGTCATTTTTGTCCCAATGTAAAACTGTGTCTTAGCCTAACGCTTCAGTAGGTTGGAAATACCTGAGATTCAGAAAAGGCAAACAAAGGCAAATTTAATGGTCATATTCCTTTTGCTTCTGTATTAAACTGCTTAGGTGTTACTAACAGCTTTTTAGTGGCTTAAACAACGTAAGTTTATTCTCATACGGTTCTGGAGGCCAGAAGTCCAAAATCAGTCTTACAGGCTCATATCAAGGTGCTGGCAGGGCTTTTTTCTTCTGGCAATACAGTTTTATAAGGTACTTTTACTCTTATCCCGACTGGCAATCATTTAATGGTGCCTAGGAAAACCTCACCTAGTGGCAATTTTTTTTTCTTCAGGGAAATGTGATTCAAATAGGCAAAGGGCTGCGGTTGTCTGGATTTATGGCACAAGTCGAGACAACTACCTCTCAGCTCATGGGGCACGTTCACATGGCACTAAAATGCACAGGTTAGGAAGGAGTTAGGATAGTCATATCCTTGACAAAAATATTTCTGGGGTGGGGGATGATGGTTCTAAGAGAATATAATTACTTCTATGAATTAATTCTTAATAACCCTTCCAAAAATATGTACTTATTTCTTTCCTACATTAAAAATACTATATTTGGCTCTAGTGCTCCTCTCATAAAATATAAACTAGTCACTTAAAACTATGTAAATTAACTGAAAAGACACTTAGGTTTGATCTCCAGAATCAAGAGTGGCAATGACAAGGTTATCTTCTGTGATCTGACTAAAATTTTCAAAAAAAGACATAATTATGAAAGAAAGGAATAGACATAACCATGATTAAAAGACAGGTTTACCTGTGCTTTTGGATGTGTCTGTTGTGAGGAATGCTGAGATTGCTGTTTCTGCTGAAGCTGAGCAAGTTGCTGCCTTTGCATTTGAACTAACTGCTGTTGATGAGTCTGAAACTGCTCTTCTGTGATACCCCCCGTCACTGGAAAAGGACATTAATTTTAGAAATACGTATGTTTTAAAGTACCTTTAACAACACAAGTAGAATACAATATGAAGTTATTCCACGATTAAGATGAAAAGCAATTTCAAATCACAACATACATCAGCAGCAAAGGACTGAATAAAAACGACAGATCTTTCAGCCCAAGTGGCTTATGCTAATATCTATGACCTTCTAATGTCACACGCTAAAAACGTTCCTATATGTAGATTTTACTGTATAACGTAGTTCAAATATAAGGATTCTCCCTTTTATTCAGACTTAAAACCATAGTTTAAGCCAATAGATTTGATGTCTAAAATAAGTCCTATCTATAAAAACACGGGCTGGAAATCAGAGAAGTGTTCAGCATCCTCAGATGTAATCAACTATGCTGTTACCAACTGTTAAAACTTACTAAATGTCAAATAAAAAGAAGACATTTAGAACTTTTATTTAAAAAATCACTTAAGAAAAAGTTACAATAAGAAATACTTTTTTCAAAGAAATGTAAACAAACTTTCATTCACCACTGATATTTAAGGAGATCACTGATAAACTGATTTAGAGGACACAAAGCTATCTCCACAGAAGTCAGTATGTTACTAGAGTCACAAAACATTAAATCACATCAGAATACATGTACTACTAGAATAATTTTACTCCATTTTTCTTTTATTGCTTTCTTTTCCCTCTCCCAACTATTTCACTTAATCAACCAGTATTTACTATTTATGATGAAAAGTGCTGCATTAAGAGTTAAGAATGAATACAGGGAAAAATAAATTAAAAAGAGGGTCCCTGCTATAAACTCCTACAGTGTAGCTGGGAAGAAAAGATACATATAAAGAAATACCAACTAATATGAGTCAACCTTTAAATGTAATCTAGCTATCTAATCCATATGACCTGAAGGAGTTTAGATAGGAGACTATAACCTTCAAACTATGTTACTTAACTAGCCCCTGTCCCCAAGTTTTCCATTTAGTAGGATCATAAATGAGAAATTAAAAAAAATTTTTTTGAGGGTAAATTAGACATATAACAAGTTATGCAAAGTACAGCTTATTTTCTATGAAAAAGGAATTCGGCCCCAGAGATGGACAAAGCTTTAGATATACCTTCATTTCTGTTCTACAATGTTATCATTAAAATTAGTATTGGACTATCAGGAAAAAACAGTTCTGAGATAGCAATTTTATCTTTAGAAGATTAAAAAACCTGGGCCTATGATAGTGCTCACTCTAAAATTTTACTATTACCTGTATTTTTGAAGTACACATTAGTTATCTTACTGAATTACCAACAAAATCAAATGTCTTTCTTTGCACATGTTAAGTTCACTGCAAGTGTTCTATTTTTAGATGAAAAAAAATTTTAATTCTAAATTTAAAATCTTCAAAATGAAATGAAAATGTGAAGTATTCATGAATTTCCAGCTGTTTGAAAACCTTGGGAAAGAGATGAAAAATAGTTTATTAGATACAAAGCCAGGAAGGAAAATCTTAAGTTAAACCCAAATAAATCTGTTTAAGTCCTATGTGTATAAACAGCGTACCAATTCAAAAGAAATGGACTTGGAATCTGGTGTATGGTCTACTCCCTCAAATTCAGCATTATGTTTGTCCAGAGCTAAGGTTTATGTTGTGAAGAAAAGGTGAGAAGTCACAGTGGTTAATTTTAAGTGAGGAATAAACCAAATAAAGAGAATACACTTTTAGTAGCTATTTAAAAATTGAGAGAGAAATGAGAATCTTTTCTTTTTCCAAAAGCTTTTAAGTCAATTACAAAATCTTACTAATCAGAATAAAGTATACATATAAATTATTAGAAAGAACAAATTGTATTCTTTTAATAAAAAAATTACTTTTGGTTAGTAGTCATTAGCTAACAAAGTGTTGCCAACTAGAGTTATTCTACTCGCTTTTATAAAAAGATGATCACTTTACGTAGCTATTAAAAAGGGATGCTAATAAAATTTCCTGTTTTCTGGGGGGATAGGTCTACTTACTGCCCTGACTTATTGAAACCATTAATTTGCTCAGGAACCCCATCCTTTTCCCCATAGAAAACTCATAAAATCCCAACCAAGACGCAATTGAAATTACTCAAATTAATGTTCAAGTGTTGCCTAACTTTTTAAAACTCAGGCTGACTTTGATACCAAAATTCTCATCCTTGATTCTGTTATTAGTTGAAAACCACTGATATAAAACTTAATTCCAAAATATGGATATGCTTAAAATATTACATTCACTTTTTTCCTCTTCCCCCTCACTGCAAGCTCAGCATGTTGGATTCATTCTTTTTTTTTTTTTTTGTGGTACACGGGCCTCTCACTGTTGTGGCCTCTCCCGTTGCGGAGCACAGGCTCCGGACGCGCAGGCTCAGCGGCCATGGCCCACGGGCCCAGCCGCTCCGCGGCATGTGGGATCTTCCCGGACCGGGGCACGAACCCGTGTCCCCTGCATCGGCAGGCGGACTCTCAATCACTGTGCCACCAGGGAAGCCCTGGATTTATTCTTGACATCTAGTTCTTTTTTTACTAAAAGGTGTTTTGTGCTTGAAAAATGCTTATGTTCCCCATTCAGAATTTTTTCTAGAGCATTAAACACTTTTAGACAAAAATAGCAATTAGTAATCATGACACAGAATTGGAACACATACAAAACATCCTCCCTAACTGACCTCTTTCATTTTGTTAGGGTGAGTGGAAAGTGGTAAGAAATGTATGGTTTTAATGACACAGACACAGTATTGAATTATCATCTTCAGGGTTGACTTACTAGTAGGTGGAGGATGGTTATTTGATTGAAAGCACCTTCTCCACTAATTATTTTTCCTTTCATAAATTACTGAAATACTTCCAAAGGAAATTTATTTCTTACATTGGCTTTGAGTTATCAAGAGGCAAGCATTAAAATAACACCAGGAGGATGGACCTAGAGAGTCTGTCATACAGAGTGAAGTAAGTCAGAAAGAGAAAGACAAATACCATATGCTAACACATATATATGGAATCTAAGAAAAAAAGAAATGTTGTGAAGAACCTAGGGGCAAGACGGGAATAAAGACACAGACCTACTAGAGAATGGACTTGAGGATATGGGGAGGAGGAAGGGTAAGCTGTGACAAAGTGAGAGAGTGGCATGGACAGATATACACTACCAAACGTAAAATAGATAGCTTGTGGGAAGCAGCCGCACAGCACAGGGAGATCAGCTCGGTGCTTTGTGACCACCTGGATGGGTGGGATAGGGAGGGTGGGAAGGAGGGAGACGCAAGAGGGAGGAGATATGGGAACATATGTATAACTGATTCACTTTGTTGTAAAGCAGAAACTAACACGCCATTGTAAAGCAATTATACTCCAATAAATATATATAAAAAAATAACACCAGGAAAAGGTCATACTTAACAGTGTGAAGAAATCTCTTTAGGAATGAGACACAGCACAGGGGTCCAGCTATGGATGGGTGGTAGTGGCATAAAGGGGAAGTGGGAATGTATGAAAAGAGAAACAATATCTGCTTCTCTTGCTTAGGGCCAAGCCAAGTTCTTTCTACTAGTTGCTCTCATGAGTTGCTAGCTTAAAAGTAAAATCCATGCTGGTCATCCATCTCCCTTACCCCACACCTCCAAGTCCTGTCAGTTTAAAAGTAACCACACTCTGATTGTTTTGTGAAGGCAATATTTCACTATTCCAGACAGACAGGCGGTGTTCCTTTCCCTAAGTAAGGAGTTTTGAAAATCTCCCTGGGTAACACATTCTAATAGGTCACATATTACAGAATTTCCCCTTTTACGTATGCAAATATGTCGTTCTGTACATTAGTAACACACTTGCATTTCTAAATATTTTGGGTATATAACTGACAGTCTGTTTTTCACTAAAGCCTCTAACCTTTCTGGCTATCTTCATACCTGGCTCTTTACCTATCTTGGGTTTATCGGTCTGATTTACTCCTCAGATGAATCCATGTACTTTTTCTTAGAACACTTGTCACCATCCTTAGAATGTTGATTCTGTTTTCAAAGATCCTAGGCACCCCTCGTTTCTTTCTTCACCTTTCAGGCATGTGGTTCCTTTAAGGTGGTTCTGCTAGGTTGGTCCCTCATCACCTTTCCCTCTCATAATCTGACAGTGATCCATCAAAAACATACTCTAGGTATCTCCACTAGATTTGACACTGGTGTATTGATTTTAAAGCCCGAGATCACTGTTCCTTAAACCTGGGCCCACAGAGAATATATTCTTGAGTAGGTGTGAAATCTTTATAAATATTTGTCAACTGTGTATTGATGTTTCATTGATAAACTAATAAAAAGAAAAATCTAATCAAAATACGTTCTATATTTTCTGGATGACCACCCCACAACAGAATATAAACATATGATTTTTGTGCTTGTACCTGCTGCCTTTTTAAAATACTTTTAACTTTTAATGCAGTGTTTCTCAAAGTGGGCTAAGATGATGTATTCTTGGGAAGCCATGAATTTTTTTTTTTTTTTTTTTTTTTTGCGGTACGCGGGCCTCTCACTGTTGTGGCCTCTCCCGTTGCGGAGCACAGGCTCCGGATGCACAGGCTCAGCGGCCATAGCTCATGAGCCCAGCCGCACCGCGGCACGTGGGATCCTCCCGGACCGGGGCACGAACCCGGGTCCCCTGCATCGGCAGGCAGACTCTCATCCACTGCGCCACCAGGGAAGCCCCCTGCCATGAACTTTTAAAGACACTAGCTTAGACCAAGTTTTTGTAGCTTTAATGAAGAACATCTAAAGATTATCTAAAAGTCGAAATGAATATATCATTCAGCACTTCTTCACCTACCAGGCAGGTCTTTGCTATAAAAGTTTTAATACATGCTTTGTTGAAGCAATGCTTACTATACGCAATTTTTGTGTTTTAAAAGCTGTATCTGGGGCTATATGGAGGGGGAGAGAGGTCCTATTTTAAACCTTCTAGGTCATAGCAAGGAATCAGGTAAAAGTTCACATAAAAACACTGGAGCTACTCTGAGGACAAATCTTCCAATCCATGAAAGACGACATTACCTGTCCAGGACTACACATCCTATAATGTAACTAATGAATAAACTGCAAAACTGTGGGGATAATAATGAGGGTGAAGATGGGAGGCGAGAGGGTGAAGGGGGTGGGGAATGAGGAACAAAGGAGATGTGAAGATAAAGAAAACAGACTAAAGATCCATTTAAACTTCCGACATCCAAGCTAAATAGTTATAACTGAAATTTCAATATTATTTCCTTTAGCAGTCAAACTAAAATCTTTTAAACTCCTGAAGTCTGAATCCATTTCCCACCTTTAGAAGTGACCCTAAGTAAAAAAATGAATTCTTGTGAGTACCTTAGCTAGTTGTTAAAAACATACTTTTACTCTTCTTGAAACTTTTATGCTTGCAAACATTTTATGGCAATTTAAAAAAGAATGGGAAAAGACACTGGAAAAATTAAAACCCAGGAATTTCTCTTGGAAAACTGCCCAAAATGTTGCTGGTTTTACAAACTGGTAATATTAAGATATTTGAAGCTGGTCAAAAGCTTCAAGAAGAGCTGCTGGTATCTATCTATTCAGTATACAAGACAAATGAGAAAAGAAAAAACATGTTAATTTGCAACCATACATTAGTCTAAACCAAGATTAAAAGTAAATTAATCCTTAAAGATGCTAAAAAAAGAGAAATGCAAATTAATCCGGCCCTTCAAGTCTGAACAGGCAATGCTACTTTTAGATGCGAAATAATTTGCTTAGGGTTAGGATTTAAGAATAGTATCTCAAAAGAATAGTTAAATACTGCAGTTTCAAATGACTGAAAACTTTACCACCTATTTATATAAAGAATATAATATCTGTCATGTATAATCCATGTATAAGCTCCTTGAAGGTAAGGATTATTGTCTTCTAAAACTCTGCAACTTTTAAACACTTAACATAGTGCTTTGCATATATTAGATCCTAAATAATTACGTATACTTAATTTTCCTTGGTTATCCACTTGCTATGTTCAGCACATCTATCTTTCCTTTCTGTCCTGCTTCTATTCTTTGAGAAGAGATTTTCAATTAAGAAAACATACTTTTATTTAACAGTTAACTAAATGAAGTCTTTAGTTTTAGTTCTTACTAATAACTACGACACACAGTTCTATTTGTTTCCCTTTAAGTCCGTTCAGTGCCATATCGAAAATAATAATTAGAATACATTCAGGACACAGGGATTATGACTTGAAAAACATTAACTGGGTTATGAACAACATAAAAGTAAGAAAATACTTTGCCATTGGCCCTCAAGTTCAAGGTTTTGTTTTTTTTTTTTAAAGAACTAAGGAACTTGTGAGGGGCTTCCCTGGTGGCGCAGTGGTTGAGAGTCCGCCTGCCAATGCAGGGGACATGGGTTCATGCCCCGGTCCGGGAAGATCCCACATGCTGTGGAGCGGCTAGGCCCATGAGCCATGGCCGCTAAGCCTGTGCTCCGCAACGGGAGAGGCCACAACAGTGAGAGGCCCACGTACCGCAACAACAACAATAACAACAACAACAACAACAAAAGAACTAAGGAACTTGTGATACAAATAAATACTATTGTCAAGTATATCAGGTATCTATTTCTTTTTTTCCCCATTATTTATTTACTTTTAAAATTCTTATTGGAGTATAGCTGCTTTACAATGTTGCGTTAGTTTCTACTGTACAGCAAAGAGAATCAGCTATACGTATACGTATATACATATACGTATATACATATACGTATACGTATACACATATACATATAGATATCCCCTCTTTTTTGGATTTCCTTCCCATTTAGGTCACCACAGAGCACTGAGTAGAGTTCCCTGTGCTATACAGTAGGTTCTCATTAGTTATCTATTTTACACATAGTATCAACAGTGTATATATGTATATATCTCAGGTTTCTATTTCTGATTAAACCCTTTATTTGCCAGGATTTCCCAGCTGTGAAATAGAAAATTTAGTACTTGACTCTCTGCCAGGTAACTGACGAATATCAGTCCTGTTACTCTTAAAGACATGCATGCTCTCCTGATCAAGTCCACGAAGAGTAAGCAGAAGGCAAAAGTGTTAGACATACAGAATAAAAGAAACCAAATATATGAAGATTCAATTCTTTTGTACATGTCCATCAAATATAAAAATATAACTTAAAAAAATTCCTATAACCTTCTCTTTAGGTAGAAAAGGAATTTCTATCAATATTTACTGAATTATAACTGAATCCACTTAAAATGATCTATCCAGAACTGAGAAACTATGTAATGAATATAACTGGTACAGGTGGGTACTTAAAACTGCCATGGGCGAACTCCCTGGCAATCCAGTGGTTAGGACCCCACACTTTCACTGCCGTGGGACCAGGTTTGATCCTTGGTAGGGGAACTAAGATAACGCATGAGGCATGGCGCGCCCCATACAAACAAAAATACTGCCATAGCTTTTCAGTTGTTTACAAAACTGCTGTTAAAAATACTTGGTTCATTATGAATTTACATACTGTGTCTAATATTTTGAAACAAAAGAAATTTGTTAAAAACAAAACAACTTGTGGCCTCAACGACTAGAGGGTCATAGTTAGCAGAGAAAAAAACTTGAACAAAATCCTTTACTCTAGTAATAAATAATTAAATACATATTTGAAAGACCTGACTCTCAAACATTGATTCTAATGTAGCTTAGCTGTTGCTTAAACCTTGAACTTTTTTAAGGGAAGAAAGAAATGGTACTAAGTTGAGACATAGTACCATTACATAACATACATAAACATAAGGCAGGAAAAATTACATAGACCAATACTATTTTTTTTCTGATGGCAGGGGAAAGGCAAAAATAAAAAAAGCCTTATTATCTACGATGTTAGTAGCATTGCTTATTTGTGATTTACGTTCCCTGAGAAGTGCACGCATGCCTAAAATAATACTTTAAATGCTTATTTTATGCTGATATATGGTAGTCTCATAAAATTCTAGAACTGACTGTATGGAATTATTTATGTTACATTCTGAATCCATACATACAGAGTACTGATGATACAATAACATGCGCAACAAACATTTTCTGGAAAACAGTTGAGTCACATAGATCTGGAGTGTATCAGGAATGTACAGTAGAAAGCTGCAAATATTTGGCCATATTCAACTTAAGACGGAACATATTAAAATCACTTTTTTGTTATGGTATTCATTGGTGGAGAAAAAATTCAATCTATGGTCAAATCTAATTATAAATGCCTATATATGATGTTTTTAAACTCACTTTTTGGCAAAAACTATTGTGAGTAATTTCTGGTACAGGAATTCCAGTTAAGTTAAATAATTTGAACAATGTCTTAGAGTTGGCTCAAAGAAAGATTTGACCTAATATTCGTCAACTTCCTACTATTTTTAGATTTCTAAGAATCCTGCAACCTGAAGTCATAATAGGTATTTATCCATTTGAGCTTCAAAAGGTCATTAAACTTCACAGACTCATGAACTTTATATAACGGGATGCCATTTTCCTTACCTAAATTCGTTTGGGAGAAAATTAACCAACTAATTTGGAGAAATGATATGTCACCTTCCAATCATTCAAACAAATCCAATTTTCCATAACAACCTTTAAATAGATAAATGTCTAAGTCAAGTTTGAAAATAAACAGTTCAGTAATTAAGAAAGACGGAGCACTATTGAGACCAAATGTCAACCTAAAATGATTTAAAATCACATTGAAGAAGTTTAACATAACAATTTTGCATACTAAAATGCACCATCTAGGAAATAATTTAGAAATATATACATTTTAGAGAAAGAAAGAATATCAACAGTATAAGTCAAGCCACATCTAGCTTAGCCTCTGGATACCACGCATTTTTTTGCAATGTATACATTACAAAGACATTTATAAATTATGCATACTTGTATACAAGTGATAGAGAGAAGACTATCCACAGAAGAAAACAAATCAAAATTACATTTTAGATCCTCTAAAAGTTATACATTATTTTACAATGCCTATGTATACTAATTTGAATACAATGTCTCTTAAGAGAAAAAAAATTTCTAAGCTCAATTAGAGAGGTAAGTTATCAGACCAAAATTACAACTATTCATAGGGAACCTCTTTAAAAATCATTTTTCAGAAAGAAAGCTTTTAATGGTACTCCTGAGAAGCAATGCTTACATTTAAGCAAAATTAATACAATAAAATGAAAATTTTCTTTAACAAAAGCAGACAGTATTGTGCTATGATGATCTGACAGCAGCTTATAACCACTTTGCCCATAGGGAATTCCCTATGCACTGTGCCTACACATTCACCATACCAGGCACACACATTCAAAATACAAGCCAGTGGTTTTATAGGTATCAGTTAGGACATTTTGGTTAAAATGTGAAGCACAATAATAGAGTTTAGTTTCTTAGGTTGGAAAAAAAAATGTAATAGGTTAAGAGAAAGTTCCTTTTCTTGGTAGGATCATGAAAATAAACCTTCAAAATTCACCCTGAGAGTCTATTTAGTGGTTAATGAAAAATTAAGGAGAAGAGGATATACTTTTAACAAAGTGACAACTTACCTGATATGCCATTCTTGCTGGTGTTCAATAAAGCTACAGATGCTGCAGAAACTCTTTTATTGTTCACAGTCTGCCCTGGTTTTCTTGAGGTACATTCTTCACTATCACTGTCCTGTAAATTTAGTAGCCTTGGCTGGAAACACTGTAGTCGACATGATCTGATATTGCTTAATATTTCAGAAAGGGACAGTCTATTTTCACAATGTTTATTGGAAGCATTGGTCCGAGAGAAATTAGAAGAAAAGTCTATAGTTTGGGAAGCGCTTGAAAAACCATTCAGCATTTCAGGGTCTATCTGTTTCAGGACTGGGTCATGTTCTGTGGATATCCGGTCCATTATGACCCTGAAAAGCAATATAAAGCCAAATATTACCTAGAAGAACTTAATAACATTTTCTTTATCCTTTCTCTTCCAGCTTGTAAACAAAAACCAGGTCAAAACAAATAGTTTACCTTCCACCTCTGCCAATTCGCCTCCTTGCAAATCCTATACATCTTCTCGGGACTGTGAGCATTGTAAGGCAATGCCTGTATCTCAACTTATCCAAATCTACCAATTCTGAATTTTCAAATGAATGGTTAGTTTGGTCCAAACGAGGCTGCAAAATAAATAAATAAAAAAAAATAAAATTAAAAAAAAAAAAACCACATGGAATGGTTCTGAAATGAAGAAAAGTTAAATCATGATAAAAATAAAGTAACTACAGCATTAGCAGAGCAATTAAAATTTAGATGTAAAACTTTAAAATTAGGGTTTAAATATTAACCAGGTAAAATTCTATAAAACTGACTTAAAAGTTCACTCACCAAAATAACTCAAAGTAAATTTAGTTTATGACTACAAATACATTTAAGATAGTATTATATTTTAAAAGAAATATATCTTTAAAGAATAATGTGGCTTTTAACATTTATATAGAAAAGTAGAGATAATGAAATTAGTAATTTATTCACTTCCTACAGAGATAAACTAGAAGGAAATTTTTTGGAGTAAAAATTGTACTTCAAGAAGGTATGCATGGGTCAAATTCATACTTCCTCTTTACTTGTAAGAACATACAGTCCATTTCTTTGCCTTCCTATTTCTTCTAGCATTCTATTTTTCTATGTTACCACTTTCTGTCTCCTTTTTCTCAAACACATAACTTATAAACAATTCTCTACACCTCTCCTACATTAAATACACACACACACACACACACCCCTGAAAAAGCTATAAGTGTACATGTTTACCATAATGCAACAAGACAAAAGGTCTCCAAAAGCCATATATGAGAGCCATCCTCACTACTCCATCGTTACACCTTACTTGAAACCTTAGCATCTGGGAGTGAGGGTCATTCCTTGATATAATCTGCACCAAAACTTGACTTAACAGCACAAAGCATTTTCTAAGTGGGACAAAAAGTTACGAATATAATTATTTGACAATATATTGCCATGGGGGAAGTTTAAAAATGATTCCTTTATGTTTGATACTTACTGGGTTTGTATGGAAAAGATGGGCTTGCCCAAAAGTAAATTTCAATAAACACTCATCAGCCATCTAGGGTTTCATTAGAGATTCTGAGCTCACCTAACTCCAGCAATGACACAGTGAGTAGCTGTTGAAACTGCTGAAGTTATAGTTAAAGCCCAAAGTGAGCTAGATTTCTAAATTATGAGCAGTTATCAATTTCCAAATAAAGGGTTCTGATCTCCTTTGAAAGGACTCAGTACCCTCGAGCATCTTTTACTGGTATCTAAATAGGGGATATTAAATAAAAAATGCTGATTGACTTCCCGTTTTTAGATCAAGACTAAGTCACCTTGACATGAGTTACCTGTTAATTCCAGTTTACAAAAACACCACAAAAAATAAAGTTCTTACAGCATAATACTGGCATCCTGCCCGCCTCCTGAAAGCACAGGGACCATCAGGATCATTTTCTTCTTCAGGTTCTGATACTGGGGACGGTACCTAGAAAAAGAGGCATGAAGCATTCCGTTTAGGAGTTATCAAAAGTCAACAATCTTTGTAATGGTCTAAAATTAGAATCTGATCACAAATAGTGAATCACTCCTATATTACATACAGTAGGCAGTGAATTCACCAAAACATTTAAAGATTAGCAAAATTTTTCTATGGTTAAAAATCATTATTCTTAATGGACTGGTTCTTGCAGGTAAGTTCACATGGTATTATTGCTTAACTGTTTCTGAACATGCAAGGGTTATAGGCTTAAAAAGAATTAGTATGCTTTTTATATATCCCATTTACATTTTTTAAATATTATATGTGGCCATAAATACTTTGTAATAATAGTTATGCTTCACCTGTAAGTAGAGATGTTTTTACACAGTAACTTTATTTCTCTATAATAAAGCCCAAAAGTAGGAAGATAAAAAAGATTTATGAATAGCCTCCCATCCCCAAAAGCCAAAAAGGTCATACATTTCACTCAAAGGGGAGTCCCTTATTTCCCCACTCATTGTTATAAATCACTTTTTAAATTTAGCAGATCAGAAGCAGAGAATCAGAAGAGGAAAGAGGACCCGCTAAAAGGTAAGCAGACTGGTTGCAGAGAGAAGTACTAAGCCTACCACCTGACAGCAAAAGAATAAAGACTTTCAAAAAGCTGTCACATATTAAAAAGCATAGGACCAAGTGATACTAGGTCAAATATCCCTATATAATCTGAGTGGACCTCTTGGGCAGCACTGATATATTATACAACAGCAAACTTTATAAATGTCATCAAAAACAGATTAAATGAAATACAAATATACTCTGATATGGCAGGGAAATAACATGATTTAGATAAATTTCTACTCATAATGGTTAAAAATTAAAAAAAAAAAAGTTTTAGTACTTAAGTTTCAGTTGTCTCGCAATTTCACTTTGGAGTACATCTCTCTTTCTGACAACGCTGACTCAACCATATTTACTTGCAAATTACCTCACGAATCCCTCTCTTCCTATTTTGAGAGGAAAAATGCTTTCTCCATATTATTTCCAAACTGTGGTAATTACCACTGAGCAGGGTCATCCAGGGGAGAAAGGCATTTGTTTGAGGTTCCAATATACCTCCACCAACACTATGGGGGAGACACAGAAATAGTAAGCTGGGGCTAATTCTTCTTCCTGGGGAACCAAACCCAAACCTGAAATTTGAAATGAAATCCCAAATGTGAATTTTACACTTTGATTCCTTTACAAATCATCTACCTCTTCTAAAATATATACAGGAAGTGTCACAAAGCCTTATAAATTTTTTGCATCCCTTCCTCCTGACTACCCCAGGAGGGGATTCCAGGATTTGGTCTGAGACATAGGAAGAGAGAGCTGATGTTAGGAGAATCAGAAGCGTGATTGAGAAGAGACTGGGTTTTTTCTGCTCTGCTGCAAATCAGTTGGAGAAGTCTGGTTAAAATGCTTGTTCTCTTAAGGCTCCCTATTCCTTTGTTCTTGTTTACTGGACAAAGAAGAAGCATATATTATTTTAATTATCTTTTTAGCATTAAAATCCTGATTTTGTAAGAGCTACACTTTAAATAGCTGCCTCACTGAATAATGTCCAACTTTAGGTACATGCCTACCTACAGTTTAGCAACAGGGGGATACCATTAAAAAAAATAATGTTATCAAAGACCTAGTGTAAGGACTCAGAGGAACTTAAAAGTTTCTAAATGCAATTTCATGTGGAAATGGGGACTATATGAATAAACATATGAATTTAGAACAGAAATGAAGATCCCTTAATAGATGAGGAATATATGACTAGTATGCTGAGTGTGTCTATCAGGATGGATGGACTGATTCTAGCAATAAGGGAAAAGTTTCTACTGGACATAGTATCTCCCTGGCATCATTCTTAAAGGGCTGGGAGCGTATTAGCAAAACTTTACTGGCTTTTATAAATGCATTTATCTAACTATGTCATTTCTTACTTAAAATTCTTTAAGAACTTCCCAGTATATATAATGTAGATAGAGGCCATTTGCCATCTGACTACTACTCGAGGCTTCACTCCATTCACCTCTCTTCCGCTTTGTGTTTTATGTTCCAGCAATGCCAAACTGCTAGCAGTTCCCTCTAATATGCTGTTTTCTCTGCCTTGAGCCCTTCCCTACAGCTTCTACCTGGGAAAGACCTACTATTTGTTCTCTCATTCCTTCAAATGTCATCTAATTAATGTCCCATGACTATTTAAAAAGCCCTGCCTGAGTCTAACTATATGATCCTCTGACAATTTTAATAAATGATTTCATTTAAGTGCTTTTTAAGGGCATACGAAATTAAACACATTTTTGTGCATTTGTTACAACGTGTATGAATGCTAAAATATTATCTGGGGTAGAAAAACTAAATCATCTACAAAAGAATAAAACTAATATAATCTAGCCAAAGGGGACAAGTTTTATGTAAACTCTAGATTTTAAATAGTTACTACAACAAGGTGTTTTATGAACTGTCTTGCTTCCAAACATATCTTTCATTGCTTCCAAACATATCTGTCATGTTGGTTAAAAAAAGAAATGTATTTTATTTTATTTTTTTTTTGCAGTACGCGGACCTCTCACTGCTGGGGCCTCTCCCATTGCGGAGCACAGGCTCCGGACGCGCAGGCTCAGCAGCCATGGCTCACGGGCCCAGCCGCTCCGCAGCATGTGGGATCTTCCCGGACCGGGGCACGAACCCACGTCCCCTGCATCGGCAGGCGGACTCTCAACCACTGCGCCACCAGGGAAGCCCCCCCAAAAATGTTTTTTAAATCAACTAAGTCAAAATGTTAAAATATGATAAAGCTTTAGGTTGCCTACAACATACGGAAAAGAAAAAAGGATGGCATTGCTAGATCAGGTGCTAAACAATATATGTTTTAAATTGATCCTTTAATATATAAAATAAAGGTCTTGTTTTAAAGATAGCACACATGAAACAAAAATTAAGATTTTTAAACTGCAAACATTTTGCTATAAAACTGTTGTAATATAACCAAATAATTATTTTCACAAGTTAAAACTTGAACCAGTTCTAAATTTTCTTTAGAATCAAATAGTTATTGCCAAACAAATTAGCAGAATTTACACTGAAAGTTGTAAAATACAATGCTGGTGGAATTATTGTTGGTGAATATTTACAATGATGTATTAAATGTCTTAAAATATTTATAATCTTTAGTTCAGGAATTCCATTTCTAATCATCTATTTTAAATACAGAGGGAAGAGGGAGAGATGCTAATTTTTGTAAAAGGGAAAGCTGAAAACCACCTAAATGCTACACAACAGAATAAACTTTATTCAACTGATAGAAAATAACAGAAGCAAATACCATTTCAGTAACTAACATAAATAACGTGGAAACTGTTTATGTCATAACATTAGGTGAAGAAAGCAAGAATCAAAACTCTAAGATGTCAATTATATTTTAAAATATAGCAATATAAAAGACTAGAAGAAAATGTCTTTAAAATAGTTTTAAAACAAGCACCTGTGGAAATTCATCTTCATCTGAGCTGTGAAAGTCATACTGCTTAATGTCACTCTTATTGATCACAGGCAGTGTCTCAGGAGCGGGCTGCTGAGACGCTAGCAAAGCCTCTGCTTTAGGCTTCTTTGGGTACTTCTTCTTTTGACGAACCACATCAGAAGCCTCTTCTTTCAAAGACAAATGATGCGGGTGCTGTTTACATGACGATTTTTCCCCCAAAAGGAAGAAATGAAAATCATTTTAGAAAGCACGAAAAACTATACAGCTCTTTGAAAAACATACATTTTTACCCCAGAGGTAATTTTATTTTCTGGCTTTAATATGCAAAAATTATTATGTGACCATAAGCTGAAAAATGTTTTGCTTTTACAAATTACAGTGAAAAATAATTATGACACTTAAATTTACTTTTTACATTGTTATCAATACTTAAACTAAGATGTTAATGATTTTTTAAAATTGTTCTATTATGCAATCCAGCATTTAAAAAGTATTTAAATTCTATTTTAACTTTATTTATATCTACTAATTAATGATGAAAATTAACTATTTTTATTTTTAAAATGACTTGAATTAGATTATAAATTCATAAATTCATTTCTATGCTCATTTCCAATTTTTAAAAATGTCTACATGTGGGGTAACTTTTTTGAGACAGATAAGCTTATTAATTAGGAAAAAAACTTCACTTTTTCAAGTGAATAATTACTGCCTCAACTGAACAATAATCAAATTGTTTTCAGGTACCCCAGAGTTCAAGTGGTGGTATGTGAGAGGCCATCTGGCAGAGACTGACTGATGGGGTGGGTTCTAGCACCCACCTCTCCTCAACAGAGCAGCTCTGTTTCTGTTTTAACATATTGGCATTCTTTTAATAAACAGAGATCTACTACTTTAAAAAGTTTGAAAATGACTGTTCTAAGCATCAAAGTGCAAGCACTATGAAAGTGTAAAAATATTGAGGAAGTTATACCTTTCCCCACGTAGCTCAGATTTTTGTAAAAACTACTTTAGGGTCAAAAATGTTACACATGATGAAAATGTTGCTTGAATGCCAAGTTACTGAGATATAAATGGTTTCATACAATGGATATAGCTATGACATCAAAAAGAAACCCCCAACTTCTCAGAAACTACTTATATTTTAAGGCGGGATGTGTGACAAAGGAAATACAGTTAACTATGTGAAATAGGGTAGAGCAACAATGGATGCAACCATATTTCTAAAATTAATATTTAAATAGGGTGGGTGTTTAATCTTAGAGATAATCTAAAATAAGAATCAATATATAACAAAGGCTGATTCTGTCAGTAATTTGGGGTTGAGATTTTCATATTCTGTGCCTACCAATAATATGCCTTGGAAAAGCACTGATTTATATAAAAAGGATTTTTAAAAATAATGTACAAAATGACATTTATTGTATTGTTTATGGCGAAGCAAGTGTAATTTAAAGGGTAGGTGGGCTAGATGGCTGTGATTAATAAGAAAGAACTTTGCTGTTTGAATTGACATGAGTTGAATAATGGAGGAGTCTTCCTGCTCCACATTCTTCCTTGACCTTTAGGAATGAACCCATGAAAACTGAGGATTGTGCACATTTTTAAAAGATGAATTTTCCACAAACTCCCTAAGTCACTTTTAAAATCTTGCTACACAGTACAGCTCTACTGTCTAAATGCCCAGCCAATAACCTGTTTCTTTTTAAAATCTAAGCTCTTTAAAGGTTTTATTAATTTTTGTATTTCTCAACTGAATACTTTAATATTCACTTGGAACAGTGAATAATGAATAAATATAATTCTTCAGTCTAATAAACTAAAGTAATTACTAGTGCTCTTTATTAGGAAGAAACTGTGATCTAGAAGTTATAGGACTTTTTCAAGTCAAGATGGATAGCAACTGATAAATGCTGGTTATGGCAATGGTGATGACAAAAAGAATAACTTCCAATGGTCTCAATTAGGAAAGCTTTAATTTTAGATTTTGAGGCCTGCCACTATGATGCAGGATTTGCTAAGGCTCGTCATAATAACTAAGCTTTAATTACCCATATTCTATAAAGAAGCAGACAGCATAGTTGAAAGCACACGGTCTTTGATGTTAGACCTAGACTCAAATTTTGAATCTGCCACTTAACAACTTTATGATCTGGAAGTCACACAGAGGTAAAAATCTATCTCAAAGGGAAGTTATAAGGATTAATGAATCAACGTGTGTATAAAAAATCCTAGCAAAGTGCTTGGCAAAAAGCAGGAACTCAAGCATGTTAATAACTTTCTTCCTTAACCAAACTATTATAAGACAACTTCAGAAACCAATTGTCTGATCAATACTACCACACATGCTTCTCCCCAGAAGATATTCACCTTAGTTTTACATTCTTGGACTTTGTGATGATTTCCGTTATGAAGAGTTGCTGGAGTGGCATATAACTCTTTTTCTGATCTATTGATCTTCACTTCATTAAGGATTTCACCACCATAGTCTCCCAAATGATATCTTGAAAAGGAAATAATATATAAGAAAATGTTACAGTTTAAAAATAAAAAAGAAATAAAAAACCAATGATACTTCATTTACTTGGAACACAACTAATCAAACAGAGCCAACAATTAATCAGATTATTCTTAAGAGAGAAAACTTACGGGAATAAAGAAGCCCATATTTGGGATTTAGTAAAAACAAAACCACCCCCCACCCCCACCCACCTAATCTCTAAGGGACACAGAAGACGGAATCCTCATATATTTTATATTTTCAAGCACTAGGAAGTGATGTTTAGAATGCTTACATAAGCAAACACACAAAATTTTGTTAGGTTTAGCATAGTCTACTTAATTATGTAGGAAAAGGATGATTACATCAGAGAATACATTTTCAAAATGCAATGAAACAAGTATTTCCTAACTAATCAGAAAATAAAATCAAATAAACATTTATTTCTCTCAAATTTTGTTTAATAGAAACTTTGATACAGAGAATTGGACAAAATGATCTCCAAGTTCTTTTCTAAATACAACTCAATGATTCTGCAACAACAACAAAAAATTACGTATAACAGAGGATCTGCACTACACACAAAAATATCCCCCAAATTTGCAACCCGAACTGGTAACTTAATCTGATTTTTAAAACAAATTAAGTAGTAATCACAATTTTCAAAAAATGTAGATTCTGTTATATAATCAATTTCAGTTGTTATAAAGCTTAAATTTGGTTACATTTTGCCTATCATTTGACTAAAGCTGTTACTGGTTTGTAATAATAGCAATGTTACCTTTTTTCCACAACTTCTAAGGTTAAGTGCAATAATTCTCGTTTTGTTTTCTCTCTTCTCTTAATCATTTCCAAAATTGTTATGGCTCTACTAAACTCTCGTCTCAGTTTCAACATCTTTTCATAAGAGGCTTCATCATTCTTACGATTCTATTGAAAATAACAAGTTTAGAAAAATAAATCCAATTGCCCACATTTCCAGCTTCATTCAACAAAAGCTTATCAGACCCAAATTCACTCTATGAAAGCAAAATGTTAAAAAATCATCTAAAAAGCAACTACATTAAGAGAACCTATTTAACTCTGAAAATAAAAGTATAAGCAAATATCTCAATAAATATTTAAAAAAAAAATGTTGCCAGCTGTTGAAAAGATGGAATGACATAGAAGGGATAATTCCAATGTAAACAAAATTTTTAAAGTCTGTCTGAAACAAAACCTACTATATCAGAAAATGCAGTCTTTTCATATTGTTACAAGGTATTTTGCAATGACAGAGAGAAAGAGTTGTCAAATAAAGGTTATCTAAAAATAGCAAAATTGAGTAGCTTATTCATCCATCCAGCTCTGTAACTGGGGGCTGGACAGTTCAATACACTACAGTGTAAACATTCATAATGACAAGCAAAGCTTCACTTCAGAAACTCAGATATAAAACTGATTATGGGATATAAAGGATCTCAAGGAATGGAATGATCATGCTTCAGTGTAGTAACACCTCATTGCAGAGTAGAAAAGACATCCAGTGAAAAGTCTAAATTTCATTAGAAGTTCTTACTTTGAACTGTATTCTTACTTGAACTAACTTGAATTAACTCACAGGTGAAAGTCCTATCATAACTAGAGAAGGCTCAAATGTAATTAGCAGCATCATTTGCATATAAAAGTGACTGTTAACAAAAATATTTTGTTCAACCAAATATCCACAGAATACTTACTTTATATTAGGCATGGAACTATTTGTTTAAAAATAGACCACTACCACCCCTCATTCTATATGTCTAGACAGACTGCATTTAAGCAAGCTTTCCATACCTGACTTAATAAACTAATATGACATTAGAAAGAACCCAAAGAAAGCCAGGTTTCATACTGGAGGATTATAAAAGAGAAGATAAAACTTGAGAAAGATTCAAAGTTTTACTTTTCTCCTTTTGTGTATGGTTACTTGTATTTGAAAATTAATCATCACCTATAAAACATTAACTAAACTAAGTCCCATTAAGGTAGTGCATACCGAATATTAAAAAATACTATGTTAATAAATCATCCTTTTATCTTATCCAGAGGAAATCAATCTTTTTTCCCCCTTCAGCAGTACTATGAGACAAAAGGCAAAAATCTAAAGCATGGTATTAACCAAATATTCTTTTGTAACCAGGCAGCAATAATACCTTCCGATTGAAAAAAAACTAACATTACCAAGAGCAAATATTAAAAGTGCTCACTCTGTACAAAGTATTGCACATGTCCCCTATGCTCAAAAGGCTTAAAGTCTAATAAGAATGAGAGAGATACAGATTGAAAAGATGAATAGTAATAGCAGCTGAACCAAAAGTGCACCAGAACCTTTTAAAATTGTCCTCCTTTTCACTAAGGGTTCCTCTTGGACTGTGTGCTTCTCTCCTTTCTTACTCATTCATTTCCCGCTCTCTTTAGGCCCAAATAACTAGTGTTCCTAATTTTTCTTTACCCCAGTCCTGCCCTTTCTGCTCTACTTTTAACCTTTTATTGTGAAATAATTTCAGATTACAAAAAAAGTATAAAGAATTCCCATATACCTTCATTCAGATTCTCCAAAGGTTAATATTTTACACTTGCTTTATGTATCTCTCTTTATGTATGTATCTATGTATGTAGGTACATACACATTGTTATGGACCGAATGTTTACATCTCCTGATAACTCATATGTTGAAATCCTAGCTCTCCAATGTGATTTTTATTTGGAGGTAAGGCCTTTGGGGGGCCTGTAGAATGGATTAGTACCCTAGGAGACCCCAGAGAGATCTCTTGCCCCATCTGCCATGTGAGGACACAGCAAGAGGACCATCTATGAACCAGAAAGTGGTCCCTCAATGAACACCAAATCTGATGGCACCTGGATCTTGGACTTCCCAACCTCCAGAACTGAAAAATAAATGTTTGCTGTTTAAGCCACCCAGTCTAATGTATTCTTGTTACAACAGCTCAAATGAACTAAGACACATATACATGTATATATATAAACACATACACACATACATAAACTATTAGCAATGGTGTTTTAAATATTTTTTGAGAATAGTTGAAGATATAATGCTCCTTTATCCCCTAAACACTTTAATATATATTTTCTAAAAACAATGATAATCTCTTATACAATCACAGTACCATTATCAAAATCAGAAAATTAACACTGATATAAAAACTATTACTTAATTTACAGACTTATTCATATTTCGCCAATTGTCCCATTAATGTCCTTCACAGCAAGAAATAGTTATATACATATTTTATATATTTATATAATGTTGCTATAAAGGACATTAATGGGACAATAACTTTTATTATTAAAATTCATTAATAATAAAAAATTATTTTTCCTGGTCTAGGACCCGACTCAGGATTAAAATTGCGTTTAGCTGTCATGTCTCTTTACTCTCCTATAATTTGGAATAGTTCCTCTGTCTTTCTATGGTGATCATGACTTTGATAGTTTTAAAGAGTAGAAGTGACGTATTTTTGTAGAATGTTCCTCAATTTGGGTTTCTTTGATGTTTTTCCACAATTAAATTCATGTTGTAAACTTTTGGTAGGACCATCACAGAAGAGATACTGTGTCTCTCACTCAGCATATCAGGAGTGAAATGATACCTATTTGTCCCGTTACTGCTGATGCTTTGATCACTTGATTAAGAAGGTGTTTGCCAGGTTTCTCTAGTCAAATTAGTATTTTTCCTTTTTTAATTAAAAAGTATGCTGTGGGACTTATATAAGCATCTTGTTTCTCATCAAATTTCCCCCATCAGTTTAGCTTCCATTAATTCTAACTTTTGCCAGAAACAATTGCTACTATGGTGGTTGCCAAATGGTGATTTTTGAACTCCATCATTCCACTGACATTTATTTATAAGTTGGAAATCTATGGTAAGGAAAAGTGTTCTCTTTCATCTACCTATCAATCAATCAATCAATCAATCATCCACTTATCCATCTATCCATCCAACCATTTATATCAGTATAGACTCGTGGGTTACTTTATGGGTTATAATCCATTACTCTCCTTATTTTGACATACAAACTTGCCCAGATCTGATCAGCAGGGTCACCCTTTAAGCTGGCTCCTGAGGCCTTCTGACATGGCTCCAACATTCTTCAATCACATTCTTATATTCTGGCAAAGCAGAATGTTCCAAGCTTATCTTTATGCTTTCCTAGCACCAGACCTAAAATCAACCATTTTCTAAGGAGTCCTGGTTCCCTTTAATGGAAAATGGTATTTAAAATCAAGACTTACATGCTACTGCAATTGCTTCTATACCCTCTCAGCAAACAGAGCTAGGAAATAAGCCTGTAATATATTTATGTACATACCCATGCATAGATCGCTATCTATTTCTAGCTATAGCAATATAAGTAAGTTCACTGTAAGTTCACACTGACATCTTTTCTGTGCTTTTAAGATGGCCCTACTCCCTATATTCAAATCTACTCAATTCCCTTTACCTTTCTTCACAACTGTCTCTGCTTGGAGCAAATTCCTGTCTTCTTGTTCCAGTTACATATTATAGTTCTGACCAACTGCCAAATCTATAAGGAAGTGGTTTTCAAACTGCTGTAATTTAGAGTTAACTACAGATCTTTTTAAACCAAGGCTAATTCACGAGTGATTGTTATGAGCAGCCAGACTGAGAACCACTACCCTGGAAGTTTCCTCTCCTAACTATCTTGCCACACAGAGGGAGGAGAGAAGGCACAAACGTTAACGGTTTTACCTATGGGGTTAAACATATAAATGTATATGCTGACTCAAGACTTCCCAGTCAGTGCACTCAGACATGCTGGTACCTTACCACCATGTCATGTGAGAATGTCCTAAAGCACTCCCAAACTAAACATTAGTTTAATGATTAAAATTAAATTATAGACTTCCAAGCAAATATTTCAGAAGTCCTTTACTCTAGCCTTTGCATCAGTTATATAAATGTTTTTACGTTTGTGGGAATAGAAAAGGAAGCAGAGGACCTCTGTTAGCTGTTATTTATTTTTGCATATCCCAATGCCTGACCACCTCCTGAACACCTAGGGTGTCCACTCTTGATTGCTTTCCTAACTTTCTCATTTTAAAACTCATAGACATTTCTAAGCAGCAAGAGTGTACATGAAGGGGAATAGTCTTTGGTCCCATAACTGAAAACAGAGAGTAATAAAAAGACCACTGGAAAAGAAAATATACCACCTTGGAGAGGAAGATGAAAATAACAGGTAAGAGAAAGGGTAGGAATCAGAGTGTCAGGAAAATGCTGGCCTAGTTATTACACAATGGAGAAATGCCTAAACACAGGAACCTATTTCTAGCAATTCTCAAAACACACTGGTTAGAAAATAGTGATTTAACCTATTTAAGAATAAAACATATTTAAACATTTGGAATACTGTTTATATGTCAATAAATACTGATAATTTTAAGTACTTCATACCCGTTCACTGAAAGAAGCCCAACAGTACTTTTCCTTCAAAAGACATTGCTCTAAGTCTATGTTTTGCAATACATCTGAATCAATTACATTTCTTTTAAAAAGTAACATGGAAGTTCAGATATTTTCAATAATTCAGATAAACCTCTCCTTCCTCATGTCCATATTTATAAAGCTTTACTGTATTTACAAACTTACCTCATTATAGTCTTTTCTAAACAAGGCACTAAATCTTCAAGAAATATCTAATATTTCCTTAGCTAAGAACCAAAACACCAAGTTGAAAACTCAGTCTGGGTTAGGGAATGTCACATACATTTGGGATATCCAAGAAAGAGTTATTAAAAACTCTGGTTGTTAACCAGTAGGGAAGTTTCCCCTAAAGTGTACTATCTCTGACAGCTGTTATGCTTCACAGCTGTTATAGTAACAGCTGACAAGGACAAGCATTCAATGTTAGGAGAAACAGGAATCCACAGAAAATGCTCTGCCTCCAATTATAATTCCTCATGGTTTTTACATTTATATGTTCCTAATATTCTGCAATGTTAGAGAATGTGTTACCGTGTCTGATGTTTACCATTAATTGTGAGAAATGGAAGGCAGTGACTACCAGTCTGAAATAATGCTTTCTTCTATACCGTATCATTTCACAGCCTGAGACCCCATTTCTCTTGAAATTCTGGCTCATCTTGCTTCTGAAAGTCAGATTAGGACAAGTTTGTCAATTCGAAATCTGACACAACCGACAACTCAGAAAAGGAGAAAAAGGTTCCTTTGTGTTACTTGTGACTGTTAGCAGAACAGGCTTGAAAATGAACCTTTCCCAACTTCCCATGACCCCACAGTAGTTAGAGGGAGTAAAGTCCATTTTCACATGCATGATTTAGAATATGGTTTCAAAGGAACTCTTAAGCTTCCCAAACAGAGGATATGTATAGAATGTACAGTTTACTGAAGAATTCAAAACTTCAGAGTTTCCCTCCTGACACGAATTTCCTCACATCACTTCAACTGCAAGCCTAAAATGGTATAACCAAGAGATTTATAAAGCCCATAGGTATTAAATAAACATTGCAAACAACTGGGGGACAGAAGCTACTGAATAGCAGGCTTTCTAATATAAAGTTCAACAATGTCATTAGCTTCTCTTTATATTCGAATTACTCAAAGTTACTCAAGCTATCAGCAAAAAAAAAAAAATTGGTCTTAAATACTATCAAGGTACATTCAGTTAAATCTAATTTGCATATTACCTTTTTTTTTAAACATCTTTATTGGAGTATAATTGCTTTACAATGGTGTGTTAGTTTCTGCTTTATAACAAAGTGAATCAGTTATACATATACATATGTTCCCATATCTCTTCCTTCTTGCTTCTCCCTCCCTCCCACCCTCCCTATCCCACCCCTCTAGGTGGTCACAAACCACCGAGCTGATCTCCCTGTGCTATGCGGCTGCTGCCCACTAGCTATCTATTTTACGTTTGGTAGTGTATATATGTCCATGCCACTCTCTCACTTTGTCACAGCTTACCCTTCCCCCTCCCCATATCCTCAAGTCCATGCTCTAGTAAGACACAGACCTACTAGAGCATATTACCTTTCGAGTTTGCATTTTCTCTGTTCTCCTCCGAAAGGCAACATACGGGTCATTGTTGGTAGAGCCATCTCTTTTTTCTTGTTTTATCTGAGGAATGAGGGATGGTCCCCTGCAGTTTTTACGTTTTCTCACCCAGTAGTCATATACAGCTTTAATAAGGTAATCATCTTCGTTTAGCAGCAGTTTTGCTTCTTGAAGTGTTACAAGCTAAATAAAAAATAAAAAATGTCATCAACTACAATGTTAAAAAAAAAATTAAAATTAAACTATACCTACAGGAAAAAATGCGATCAGTCTAACAATTATGATCAGATATCATGATGGCAGAAAACACAATTCAATTCAATCTAACAAAGACTTTATTAATAAGATTTACCAAAATTAGAAATTTGCCCTAAGAGGTAGTGAGTTCCACCACTTAAAATATTTAAGAAGCCTGGATTAATGATAAGACCACAACAGATTTATGACTCAGGAAAGTCTTGAACTGGAAGACATCCAGGGTCCTTCAAAATTCTGATATTCTGGGATTCCACACATTGGAGGATCTACTAGTTCTCAATAGTCTACTAGCTTCTTTCAGTGTTTTTGTTTTTCAACAGAAACTAGAATTTACAGGTGGTTTCTTTTTACCTCCCTCCAAAATAAACTATGAATATTTTCTAACGTATTGCAACTAAATATACACATGCCTCCTTTAAAATTGAAAAGGACAAACAGCATGTTTCCAGAAGTTTCAACACTATGCAATCTTGAATTTCTTGTACCAATTACATATATAAACAATTCCTCTAACAAAGCTGATTAAATACTAGAGAATCCTTGTTCTAAACACTCATTTTGTTAATGACATTGTCATGTCTGGGACAGTGGCATCTCAGGGACCTATTTCTCCTTTATCAGTGCAGCCAATATATGCTGACATTAACTCAAAGTAAAGTTTGTAAAATTTGCTTGGTCATATCTGTTTCCTTGCTCCTTGTGAAGATCAGAGAGGCTAATCAGCTTTAGTAAGATGGATTAGGGGTTACATATATCCATTTATAGTGAAGCTTAGAAAAAGATTATGGAGTTTTAGGGCTGTGAACCCTTACTGAAGTGATGGTATCCCAATCTTTTTACTTTTATCATTCTAGAGATGAAGATTCATTTTCAAAACAAATTGAGATATCTCCTAAAAACTTGGAAATGAGGGGAAAAATTTTATCACTGAAATTTTAAGATCAACATACTAATCAATTTGCAGGTTGTATGAATTCATTTGAAGAAAGCATGACTTAGCAAATAAATTTGCTATGATCTGACTTCTCATATTGGTATAACTTCATGGAATAAATGTAATAATCATTTGGACTTCCAGTCCTATGATGGTGCTTAGTAAAGCTAATTAGTTGGTTTCTTATTATAATTTGGCTGCCAAGATGGTTTGACCACAGGAAGAGAATACAAACGGTATCAACTCAAGTACTCTAGTCCACATGACAATAAAATTATAAGTGGCCATTCTTTGGTTTATTCAAAGTTTCAGTGGAGTCAGCTTAACTGCATCTGAGACGCCGAGTAACTTGACCTTTAAAGTGGAGAGCCGGAGCCTGAAACATGAGATCAAACCGAAAGAACCAATATTTCCAAACATCAACTTTAAGTGGACACTCTCCCACTGTTAGCTGAAGTTCTCTGTACAAAAATTGGCATGGAATGGTGATGTATACTTCCAAAGTCTACGAGGACGGTGGCAGAATAAAAATAGAGCTTTCTGGATCTAACAAAATTCCACCAAATGCTTAAAGCATAGCATAACTGGTAGCTCTCATGTGCTCTGGGGACCAAAGGGAAACAACGCTGTGATATGCTATACGTGCTTCAGCTGTTTGGTCATTCTGCTTCTGATAAAATTTTATAACCTTCACTAATTAAATCAAGAACTTAATCTAACCTTTGAGTGGGGAGGAAGGTAATCTCTTTCCTTCAACCAGCAGAGCAGTGTGAGTTTCTTATATAACAATATTATCAAAATAACACTGCTTCCTATCTTCCTGCAGGAGGTGTCAGGAGATTAAAACACTGCCTCAGATTTTCTTCTCTGGTGCTTCTTGTCCCTGCTTTCAGAAATGTCCTTCTGCCTGGTGCTTAAGTACCCTCTTTATATCTGAGGTAATAAGAATTCAATACACAGTTTAAACATCCTGACATTACTTTCCTATGTTAGCTGTAAGTCAGCAACTGCTGTTTTTATATTGTCATATGGCCAATTTTTATTTTATTGGATAATTTTGGTTTTAGTCATTCTGTAAAACTTATCTTTAGCTATTCTAGGGCAACTAGTATCAGTGCCTCTCTACTATCATGATGACAGCATCAATTTGAGTGGAAGAGAACTATTTACAGATAAAGTAGCCACAAATTATGTGACATGATTAAAAATCCACAAAAATCAGAATCCTACTACTTTTATACCTATGGAAAAAGTTCTGCCATTTAGCATTCCATCTACTAGAAAGCAGTAGAAACTAGTATTCAAGTGGCAAAGGGGTCTGTGATAAATTTATTATTTCCAAGACAGCTCTGACTTACTTGATTTACTTATTTTGGGTGCTTAGGGATGGGAGATAAAAATTCTTCTTCTTCTAGACTGCAACAAGCTCCATGAGGACAAAGATCATTTAGTTTGCTTATGTACAGAACTCATGGTCTAGCAATTTCAATAAACGCACAAATTTAATACACAAATGAATAAATTACATGTAAAAATTAATGCTTTTACATATAAAATAGCCAATTAAGCAGTAAGTAGTTAATAACTACTATCAGTCCATCATTTGTGCTATAGGTTGTGGGCAAGATAACAAAAAAAAACTTTAAGACAAATCCAGTACTTAAAGAAACTTACAGTATGGGAATTAAGGTTAGACAAATACAAATTAAACAGTAAGAGAACAATGTAAGAACTTTGCAACTGAGTATTAGTGCAGTAAGATAGAGGACACAGTCACATAACACTCCATCCGAGAGTGCCTGTGTTGGCAGCTTACGGTACAAGAATAAATTCTGAGGATAGATACCAAAGGAAAAGAACAAGAGGTAGAGGAGCAAAGGAGGAGGAGATGAAGAAACAAGAAAAATCAGGAAAGATGGAGGTCAACAAATCCAATACTACAGGGATATTAAGTAGAACGCAGACTAAAAAGAGGCTCCTGGATGATAATTAGGAGGCCATCAGTGACCTTAAACAGTGCAATATCAGTAAACTAAAATGGACTATAAAAGGTAAACAATATGGCTTATCTTTTGAAAATTTAACTGTGACTTAATAAAAAAGGAGAGATGTAGGGTAGTAGTTTATTGAAAATTTAGGGACTAAAGGAAAAGGATTTAAAAAACCCACAAGATCCTGAGTTTTGGGAGTCACTGGAGAGAGAATGAATACCATACAGGATCATCTGGAGTTAAGAGAGTAAGTTAAGTTTTGAAAAGGTTAAACTTGAGAGGTTTGTGGACCATCTAGATGGAGATGCCAACAGTCAGCACAAAAAGAGAAAAAAGAAAATCCTGGGGCTTGAGAAAGTGGTCAAGGCTAAAGGCATAGGTATTACTATAACCACAAAAATGCTCGATGAGGTGATATCACCCCCCCAAAATAATGAGGACAAGAATACCAAGAACAGAATTTCAAGAAACCCTGCTGTTTGCAGGAGTTGAATGAAACGGAGTCAGTAAAAGAAAATTAGAAGGAATGGTCATAAAAAAATCATAAGAAAACCAAAAGGGAATGAATTGTATTCAAAAGAACAAAGGTAAGGACAATTTGAAGAAATAAGGAGAACTCAAATAAGACAAAGGATGGGAACTGAAAATAATCACAGACTTTGGCAACAAGAGTTTTCAATAATGACTTCATTGCAATAGTCTCCACAGAATAATGCCAGCAGAAGCTTCTGCCCCAGTCCACCTTTTATGTCTTTCTCTACCAACTTAATAAATATTGGTTTAACCACACACTTGATTCCTTGCCCTGGGATCTGGTACTATCCTAGCCCCCAAAAAGAGAAAATAAAGAACTCCAAGAATCCCCCAGATCAGACCCTTGGAATGAGGGGAGGCTTTTGCTATCTTTAATCCTTGGTTCTATTAATAAGACAATTTTCTTGTTCCTATAACAAAGCCTTCACCTTAATCTCCTCTGCAGAAAGCAGATGCTATCAAGCTCTGAGAACTTAGCCAGTTGTTTTAGAGTCTGGAAGCTTGCCACTGAGCAAAGAGAACTAAAATAGGATGGTGCTGATTATAGTGCATAGTTAACTTACTGTTTACATGCTTTTTGTTTATCTTGTACCCACTTAGATGATAAGCTCCACAAGGGCAGAACTTCTGTCACTTGCCTTGCTCACCTGAGCGCTAAATAAATATTACTAACTGAATGAAAAAAAGCAAATTACAGAACACACAGCAGAAGGCTTCTGATGATATAATTTCAACCACCATGAGAATTTTGGAGCAATCATGGAAAACAGAAGAAATACCGCAAGTCTGATCAAACCTAGGTTTGCTAGGAAAATTTACACATAAAGAAGAAAAACTGAAATTATATCTGATGCCAGTGATCAAAATCCTAGGAAAACTGTGAGCACTAATTATAATGAGTATCAATTTGATAATTTAAAAAATTTCCAATAAAAAAAGACAATCCCTCAAAAAACAAATTAAGTTGAATTTTACAAACTTCAGTTTGAATGTACTTTTTTGGACAGTACACTAGATATTACTTTCCATCAAAATGGGGGACAAGTCCCACCCAAAAAAATGAGATGACAAAAAAAATATGTCATGGACAAAGGAGCAAGGCAAAAACCTACAAGACCAAATAAATGAAGAGGAAATAGGAAACCTACCTGAAAAAGAATTCAGAGTAATGATAGCAAAGATGATTCAAAATCTCGGAAATAGAATGGAGGCATGGATTGAGAAAATACAAGAAATCTTTAACAAAGACCTAGAAGAACTATAAACAACAAACAAAATGGGATGAACAACACAATAACTGAAAATGAAAAATACACTAGAAGGAATCAATAGTAGAGTAACTGAGACAGAAGAGCGAATAAGTGAGCTGGAAGACAGAATGGTAGAAATAACTGAGGAGGAGCAGAATAAAGAAAAAAGAATGAAAAGAGAATTGAGGACAGCTTCAGAGACTTCTGGGACAAGATTAAATGCACCAACGTTCGAATTATGGGGGTCTCAGAAGAAGAAGAGAAAGAGAAAGGGTCTGAGAAAATATTTGAAGAGATTATAGTCGAAAACTGCCTTAACATGGGAAAAGAAAGAGCCACCCGTGTCCAGGAAGCACAGAGTGTCCCATACAGGAGAAACCCTAGCAGAACACAGCGAGACACATATTAATCAAACTAACAAAAATTATATTCAAAGAAAAAATATTAAAAGTGGCAAGGGAAAACAACAAATAACATACAAAGGAATCCCCCTAAGGTTATCAACTGATTTTTCAGCAGAAACTCTGCAGGCCACAAAGGAGTGGGAGGATGTATTTAAAGTGATGAAAGGGAAAAACCTACAACCAAGATTACTCTACCCGGCAAGGATCTCATTCAGATTCGATGGAGAAATTAAAAGCTTTACAGACAAGCAAAAGCTAAGAGAATTCAGCACCCCAAACCAGCTTTACAGCAAATGCTAAAGGAATTTCTCTAAGTGGGAAACACAAGAGAAGAAAAAGACCCACAAAAGCAAACCCAAATCAATTAAGAAAATGGTAATAGGAACATACATATCGATAATCGCCTTGAATGTAAATAGATTAAATGCTAACAACCAAAAGACACAGACTGGGTGAATGGATACACAAAAAAGACCTGCATACATGCTGTTTAGAAGAGACCCACTTCAGACCTAGGGACACATACAGACTGAAAGTGAGGGGATGGAAAAAGATATTCCATGAAAATGGAAATCACAAGAAAGCCGGAGTAGCAACACTCATATCAGATAAAATAGACTTTAAAATAAAGAATGTTACAAGAGACAAGGAAGCACACTACATAATGATCAACGGATCAACCCAAGAAGAAGATATAACAATTATAAATATATATGCACCCAACAAAGGAGCCCCTCAATACATAAGGCAACTGCTAAACAGCTATAAAAGAGGAAATCGACAGTAACACAATAATAGTGGGGGACGTTAACACCTCACTTACACCAATGGACAGATCATCGAAACAGAAAATTAATAAGGAAACACAAGCTTTAAATGACACAATAGACCAGATAGGTTTAATTGATATTTAAAGGACATTCCATCCAAAAACAGCAGATTACACTTTCTTCTCAAGTGCACATGGAACATTCTCCAGGATAGATAACATCTTGGGTCACAAATCAAGCCTCAGTAAATTTAAGAAAATTGAAATCATATCAAGCATCTTTTCCAACCACAACATTATGAGATTAGAAATCAATTACAGGAAAAAAAACTGTAAAAAAACATAAACACGTGGATGCTAAACAGTGCACCACTAAATAACCAAGAGATCACTGAAGAAATCAAAGAAATGAAAGTATTTCTAGAAACAAATGACAGTGAAAACATGATGGCCCAAAACCTATGGGATGCAACAAAAGCACTTCTAAGAGGGAAGTTACAGCAATTCAATCTCACCTCAAGAAACAAGAAAGTATCAAATAAACAATCTAACCTTACACCTAAAGCAACTAGAAAAAGAAGAACAAAGAAAACCAAAGTCAGTAGAAGGAAAGAAATCATAAAGATCAGAGCAGAAATAAATGAAATAGAAATGAAGAAAACAATAGTAAAGATCAATAAAACTAAAATTTGATTTTGAGCAGATAAAATTGATAAACCTTTAGCCAGACTCATCAAGAAAAAAAGGGAGAGGAACTCAAATCAATAAAATTAGAAATGAAAAAGGAGAAATTACAACAGACACCACAGAAATACAAAGCATGCTAAGAGACTATTACAAGCAACTCTATGCCAATAAAATGGACAACATGGAAGAAATGGACAAATTCTTAGAAAGGTATAACCTTCCAAGACTGAACCAGAAAGAAATAGAAAATATGAACAGACCAATCTCAAGTAAGGAAATTGAAACTGTAATTAAAAACCTTCCAGCAAACAAAAACCCAGGACAAGATGGCTTCACAGGTGAATTCTATCAAACAGTTAGAGAAGAGTTAACACCTATCCTTCTCAAACTCTTCCAAAAAACTGCAGAGGGAGGAACACTCCCAAACCCGTTCTACAAGGCCACCATCACCCTGATACAAAACCAGACAAAGACATCACACAAAAAATTACAGACCAATATATCTATCACTGATGAACACAGATGCAAAAATCCTCAACAAAATATGAGCAAACAGAATCCAACAGCACATTAAAAAGAGCATACACCGTGATAAAGTGGGATTTATCCCAGAGATGCAAGGATTCTTCAATATATGCAAATCAAACAATGCAATACACCATATTAACAAATTAAAGAATAAAAAACATATGATCATCTCAATAGATGCAGAAGCTTTTGACAAAATTCAACACCCACTTATGATAAAAACTCTCCAGAAAGTGGGCATAGAGGGAGACTACCCAAACATAATAAAGGCCATATATGACAAACCAACAGCAAACATCATTCTCAATGTTGAAAAACTGAAAGCATTTTCTCTAAGCTCAGGAACAAGACAAGGTGTCCACTCTCGCTACTATTATTCAACATAGTTTAGGAAGCCCTAGCCACGGCAATCAGAGAAGAAAAAGAAATAAAAGGAATACAAATTATAAAAGATGAAGTAAAACTGTCACTGTTTGCTGATGACATGATACTATACATAGAAAATCCTAAAGATGTCACCAGAAAACTACTAGAACTAATCAATGAATTTGGGAAGGTTGCAGGCAGGATACAAAATTAAGGCACAGAAATCTCTGGCATTCCTATACACTAACAATGAAAGACCAGAAAGAGAAATTAAGGAAACAATCCCATTTACCACTGCAACAAAAAAGAATAAAATACCTAGGAATAAACCTACCGAAGGAGGTAAAAGACCTGTATGCAGAAAACTATAAGACACTGATGAAAGAAATCAAAGACAATGCAAACAGGTGGAGAAATATAACATGCTCCTGGATTGGAAGAACCAATATTGTAAAAATGACTATCCTACCCAAAGCAATCTACAGGTTCAATGCAATTGCTATCAAATTACCAATGATATTTTTCACAGAAATAGAACCAAAAATTTTACAGTTTGTATGGAAACACAAAAGACCCCAAATAGCCAAAGCAATCTTGAGAACGAAAAACGGAGCTGGAGGAATAAGGCTTCCTGACTTCAAACTATACTACAAAGCTACAGTAATCAAGACAGTATGGTACTGGCACAAAAACAGAAATGTAGATCAATGCAACAGGATAGAAAGCCGAGAGATAAACCCACACACCTATGGTCACCTAATCTATGACAAAGGAGGCAAGAATATCCAATGGAGAAAAGACAGCCTCTTCAATAAATGGTGCTGGGAAAACTGGACAACTGCATGAAAAAGAATGAAATTAGAACACCACCTAACACCATACACAAAAATAAACTCCAAATGGATTAAAGACCTAAATGTAAGACCAGACACTATTAAACTCTTAGAGGAAAACACAGGAAAAACACTCTTTCACATAAATCACAGCAAGATCTTTTATGAACACCTCCTAGAGTAATGAAAACAAAAATAAGCAAATGGGATCTAATTAAACTTAAAAGCTTTTGCACAGCAAAAGAAACCATAAGTAAGATGAAAAGACAATCAGGGAACGGGAGAAAATATTTGCAAACGAAGCAACGGACAACGGATTAATCTCTAAAATATAGAAACAGCTCATGCAGCTCAATATCAAAGAAACCACCGAATCAAAAAATGGGCGGAAGACCTAAATAGACATTTGCAGATGACATGACACTATACATAGAAAAGGAGAAGACATACCCATGACCAAGAGGCACATGAAAAGATGCTCAACATCGCTAATTATTAGAGAAATGCAAATCAAAACTACATTGAGGTTATCGCCTCACACCAGTCAGAATGGCCATCATCAAAAAATTTATAAACAATAAATGCTGGAGTGGGTGCAGAGAAAAGGAAACCCTCTTGCACTGTTGGTGGGAATGTAAATTGATACAGCCACTGTGGAAAAACAGTATGGAGGTTCCTTAAAAAACTAAAAATAGAACTACCATATGGACCCAGGAATCCCACTCCTGGACATACCACGAGAAAACCATAATTCAAAAAGACACATGTACCCCAATGTTCATTGCAGCACTATTTAAAATAGCCAGGACATGGAAACAACCTAAATGTCCATCAACAGATGAATGGATAAAGAAGATGTGGTACATATATATAATGGAATATTACTCAGCCATAAAAAGAAATGACATTGGGTCATTTGTAGAGATGTGGATACACCTAGAATCTGTCATACAGAGTGAAGTAAGTCAGAAAGAGAAAAACAAGTATCGTCTATTAACGCATATATGTGGAATCTAGAAAAATGGTACAGATGAACCTATTTGCAGGGCAGGAATAGAAACGTAAACGTAGAGAACGGACAAGTGGACACAGTGGAGGAAGGGGAGGGTGGGATGAATTGGGAGATTAGGTTTGACATAAATACACTACCATGTGTAAAACAGATAGCTGGTGGGAACCTGTTGTATGGCACAAGTAGCTCAGCTCGGTGTATAACTGAATCACTTTGCTGTACAGCAGAAATTAATACAACATTGTAAATCAACCATACATCAATAGAAAATTTATTTTAATTTAAAAAAACGGGGTCAGGGGAGACGGGTAGAAAGGCTAAATATGCAAGAAAGTCACTTTACAATGGAAAAGTTTGGGAAATGTTCTGAAGAGTTGGTAATGCCTCAGGGATTTAAAGGACTTACTTGGAAGCTGGGGGGAAAATAATGAATTTGTATATGCAAACAAGTGAAAACTTTTAACAGTCTAGTGTAAAAAGCTTATTTATTTATAGTGGTAACTTCTTACTACATTAATATAAATTAGCATATTAATATACCACACAGGTATACCAACAATTAGCTTTAAAAATAGTTTTAGTTTTTAAATCTAATTGTAATATCAACACATGCTCATTACAGTAAATTTGGAAAATATAGAAAAATAGAATAAAGAACATAAAAATCACCCACAATTCCAGCACCTAAATATAACCATTGTTGGCATTTTGTTGTACATTCTTGTTCTTCTATGCACATGTAGAAATGCTTTAAACAAACCTTCAATAATTCTGTGTCCTGTTTTTGAAATCTCACATTATATAATGATCAACTTCCTGTGCCACTAGATACTCTTCAAAATAACAATTTTTAATGGTTGTATGATACTCCATCCTACCGACAACTTATAAGTTATTCTTAACAACCCTGTTCAGAAATCTTTGACATCTTCACTAATTATTTTTCTTGGGAATGATTCCTAGAGGTAGGACCACGAAATCAAAAGGTATAAATATTTTAAGGTTCCTAACACATGCTGCCTAATTGCTTCCCAGAAGGGACATACCATTTTAAATTCTCTATACCATATATAGAATGTCCCATTAAAGAAAATTATTTATTACTTTGTGAATAATTTTTCCTTCACTTAAAATTTTAAATATATAAATAAGTAAAACTAAAATACATTTTAAATGATAAGAGTACCTTAATATAAATCTGACCAACAGAATTGGTATGAGGTGTCCACCTAAGACACCCAGCCAAGCAAAGTTAGTTACGAAAGCACAAGAAAGACAGCTCCATGAAAAGGATCAAGAAGATATTATAAGAATGTAACTAGTATTAGTTTTCTATCCAAATAAGAAAAAAGTTGGAATTGTACTCTTCATGCTCCTATTCAAAGTATGCTTAAGTATTCCTTAAGGAATATTGAACTGTCAAGGAATACTGTAAATAGAAATTCTAGGATCTCAGGAAAAGAAATTCAAGAGACAGTAAAATGTAACATACTCAGGTCTAAAGAAAATGCAAAATAAAGCTGCTAATTAGATTGTTAACACGAGACATTTTTACAAGGTACAGTACCTGATTAGAACTGGCTTTTTCAAGTCTGTCAATCATAATTTCAAATTGCAAAGGCTTAATTTCCATCTTTCTGTTAAGTCTATTTAATAAGGTCTCATCTTCTGAATCCATATCATAATCTGGTTGTTCGTTGTCTAGATTAAAGGCTAGAAAAGAAAAAAAAATTCTTCAAACTCAGGAGAAATCATGGAGTTATATAGTGTTTATATTCAACCACAGAATACTCCCAAAGTATGAAGCATTGACCAAAGAGGAGTTCACGAGCAGACATCAAAAAATTGGTTTTAGAGACTCAGTTGAAGAAAAAATAAATTTTAATTCATATATGACTTAAAGTTTCACAGAAGAGTAAAAACAGCAACTAGAATTTTTTATTTTAAAAATAAAGGGTCACAAATATATACATTAAAATATAAAGTAGCAATTATCAAAAAAGATATTTATTCACATGGTAGTTGGTAGCATAAAAAGAAGCTATGGAACAAAATTAACAGTCCAGAAATAAACTCAAGTATAAAATATATGATGGGAATGGCATTTTAAATCACTGGAGATAAAACAGATTTAAACAAACAAAAAAGAGGTGCTGGCTTAAAGACTAGTTTTCTTCAAAAATAAATAAAGTTAACATTTGCAACATTATAGATGGACCTGAGGGCATTATGCTAAATGAAATAAGTCAAAGAGAGACAAATAATGTACGATCTCACTTCTATGTGGAACCTAAAAAACAACCCAAACTCATAGAAAGAGATCAGACTTGTGGTTACCAGAGGCAGAGGGTGGGAGGAAGGGGAAATAGAGGAAGGTGGAGGAGAAGAGTATGAAAGATAAGCAAAAACTGACAGGAAAGTATAATTTTCAAAATTTCACTTTTTTGGGGTACAGTTTCTTCTCTTGGCTATCTCTCAGGCTTTATCATCCATTAACAAAGAGAACAACCAATATGTCACGTTATCAAGAGATACTGCCTGGAATATTCTTAGGGATGTGAGCTAACAGCAAGAAGTCTGCTGTTTAAAATGAAATCTTCTTGAAGGATTGCCTGGCTCTGAGAAGTTGAATTCTGAATCTGCCCAGAAATTTATTTCTAGGCCCCTGAAGTCAACTGCTTTTTTTTATGCACTGACAAAAATCAGCATGAGGTACTCACTAATATTTAGAACGGACCAGTATAATCTGATTTACATTAGTACTATAAAAAGTATAGACATTCCTGCTATAACATGATATATGAGTTCCTCAAAAAAAAAATCCTCTATATGCAAAACTGTACACCAAAAATAACAGGCTTATGTAAAATCTATGTAACTTTGTGTTATCAGAGTCCAAGCAAATCATAAACGTTACAGTAGATGGCAACGCAAGCCACTCAGAATAGCCGGCTACTACCTCAAGGGATACTAAAAATGCACAAAAATAACAGAACGGAATTGCTGGCTTGTGGATACTGAGAGAACACAAGACTGTAAGGGAACTTGGCGCGTTGGGGCTCCAGCAGGAAATGCAACCTGCCGCTATATGAGAGCTGTGCAAGGCTGGGGGGGTATACCTTTCTGGGAATCTTAGGTGCAGGCACTCATTTTTAATTTTTTTAATATAGAGTTGAAAGGACTCTTTCCATGTCGAGCAGTCAAGGAAGAGCCTTTGCTCCTCCCTACTGAAGATTTTAATCCTTCTGTTGCTATTCCAGCCCCCTTTGGCAAAGAAAAATCATAAAAGAGCCAGAACAACTTCCATGTAGTATTGACCTCATTCCCCCCTTTTATTGATTGTTGTTGAGCTAATTGGTATCATAAACCCTTGTGCAGAGTAGTCTGTACAGCAAATCTGTATTATTAAGGATAAAAGTAATAATTTTATCTAGATCACCTGTCCTGATACATTTTTCTTATAAAATCCTAAATGATACAGATTCCCCATGTCATAGCTTTTTGTAATGAATGAGATATTGTTTATAAATCTACCAATTGATAAATAAATGAGAGAAATGTATATAAAAATATTTCACAGGCAATCAACTACATAATTATATAAGCATCTATGTTACTACTCACATTCAATTTGCATTCAAAGGGCTTTTTTTCGGATGGGTGTGTCAAGAGAAAGTGTTTTATTTTTTTAATCTGGTAAAATGCAAGTAACAAAATTTATTATCTTAACCATTTTTAAGTGTACAGCTTAGTGCTATTAGGTACACTCACAATGCTGTGCAATCATCACCACCATCCATCTCTAGAAAGCACAAGAAGGATTTTATAATTTGCTACTACCATTTCTTGCTTATGCTACCAAAAATATGGATATACTTAGTACTGTCTAGAAATAATACCTATCTCCTACATGTATCACAGAAACAGTTTACAGAGTAAATCAAAAGATGTTTGTAAAATATACAAAATCCTGGTTTAGTACTAATTCAATTTATTAAGTGCTTACTTAATATGTCAGGTAGAAAGCTAGGTATAGTAGATGAAGAGATGAATCCCTGTCTGTAATTCCTCATTTGGAGTATGACAGTGTTGACTTATACTTGTAAACACTCCTGTATAGGAAAAGAACTTTCTGTCTCTCAAGATTTTCCTCCCAAATACACATACCTGGTGGTCACTGGGCTTAGAACATTGTTTTTGTGTGTGTTTAAAAATCATTACTTATTTATTTCTCCTGCAGTGCATCCCAAGTCTCTCCTACATCTGGTTAGTTCCAAAACTATTCAACTCCAGAACCGGTCCAGCAATGCAGCTGCCTGCAGCCAAGCCTGGGAAGTGTCAGATACCTGCCAAGGTGTTGTAAGGCATGGGCTGTGTCCAGAGATGGGAGTGTGGAAAGCAGTCCTCCCAGTACCACTCAGCTCCACGTCTGTCAAGCACCTGGCTCAGGTGGGGCTTAGAATACTGTTTGTTTGTCTTAACAAAGTATTATAGTATATCCTTTGAATTACATGACCATATCCCAGTTTACATCTTTTCTGTCCTCTGATTTAGAGGAGCGGTATAGCTATATATCATGCTTCTTTTGGATACTTGCAGTAAAGAGGTTAACTTGGGTACATATTTCTGAATTCTAGTTCTTTAGAAGGGAATTGCACCCCTGATGGATACTGTGTGCTTCTGATGAGAACAATTCAATTTCCATTCCAAATGAGTAAACCCTTTTAAAACAAGCCTGGCAATATCCCTCATGTTCTTCCTTTCCTACCAGGTCCCAGGCAATATGGGTCTAGGAAATAAAGAGATAAAAGGCTATTCTGCCATCAAAAAGAGAGTGACCAGAGAATACACTACTAATATTCACAAACACATCCATGGAACATGCACCTTATACATCGAGAAATCTGAAAACTCACCATGAAGGAGATGGAAACACCTCATGTGTATACTGCTAACAAGCTCAACAAAGCTGTCTGGACTAAAAGATTAGGAATGCACCCAACCATATTTGGGCTTGTTTATTCAGAACACATCATTAACATGAAGATTTGCTGAAGAAGCTCTATACACTGGTCACCTATGTACATATCCTCACTTTCAACTTGCAGAGGGGCAGGAGAGCAGTTTACAAATCTGAAGACCAGAAAGAAGGCTTTGCATTTCTTCCTTCCACACGGCATAGAGTAATAGGCATCTTGTAAAACAATGGGCAAACTAGGGTCATCTGTGTGGTCTATAATGCATCTAATAATAAGCTGGTCTGCACCAAGGCCCTAATGAGAAACCTGAATTGTGCTCATCAATAGCACACAGTACCTAGCAAAGGTACAAGTCCCACTATGCACTGTCCCTGAGTCACAAGGGGCAAAGCTGACTCCTAAGAAGAAAATTTAAACAAAAGCTGTCAAAAAATTTAAAACAAATATGATTAAGAAGGAAAATTTCTGAAGGAGTTCCTCCTCCACAGCAGACAAAGCTTCCTGAGAGCTTCGCTTCAAGTTCTGGCCGATGTGGTCAAGTGGCTAAGCAGATCGCTTTATGTGCTCAAGAGGGAGAAACTGGAGTTCCATCTAAGGAAGATCAGGGCCCACAGAGGCAGACCCTTCTCCCTTCTCCCTCCCATCTTAGTTCAAAAACCAACCAAACAAACAAAACCCCAACAGACAGTTATTATGATAAAAAGTAATTGTTTAAAATCACAATAAAGTTACTAACAAGGAGAAAAAGAAGGGCTGTCCAATCCACCTTGAATCCTTCAAGTGAAGGGGCAGACAGATGTATTGTTTGACAGCTGCTTCTTACACTGAGTCAATATCTGTCTTGTATATTTCTTCTTCCACACCTCTAACAATTAAGTTTACTTTCATATTAAAGAAAAAATTTTCACCTAAAATTCACTCATCCACACATTTTTTTCTTCAATTTGAAACAGGAACAAACCATAAACAATATTCTTGAGACTTAAAACAGTTTCGCATGTAGATAAAGTGATATAAACAAGAGAACAGCAATTCCTGATTTTAAATGTTTTTTTATTATCAAAATTACTCCACTTTTATTAGGGAACATTTTTTAACTAAAGTTGTTTGTCTTCTGAACAGGAATCAAAGAAAAGGCTGCAGACACTAAAGGCCATGAGAATGGAGACAATATGTATTACTATGCTTTCAGATTCCTTTCCTTATGAGTTTATTTTCTCTGAAGATCAACATATATCATTAAGGGTCTATAATGTGCTAGGTTCTAACAACAGAAAGGAAGAATGGGAATACTCAAGATTGTAAAAAAATTTTTTAAATCTATGTGTGTCAAGAGGAAAATCAGAATAAACAAAATATGCTGGGAGATCTAGACTCCAATTACCTTTACCCAAATTATATAGTAGTTACTCTTCTCTAGTAAACAGAGGGTAAAAATCTTAAAAAGTAATAGTTCTGGGACTTCCCTGGTGGTACAGTGGTTAAGAATCCACCCGCCAATGCAGGGGACACGGGTTTGATCCCTGGTCCGGGAAGATCCCATGTGCCACGGAGCAACTAACCCCGTGTGCCACAACTACTGAGCCTGTGCTCTAGATCCCACGAGCCACAACTACTGAGCCCATGCGCCAAAACTACTGAAGACTGCGTGCTCTAGGGCCCATGTGCCACAACTACTGAGCCCACGTGCTGCAACTACTGAAGCCCGTGTGCCCAGAGCCTGTGCTCCACAAGAGAAGCCACTGTAATGAGAAGTCCGTGCACCGCAAGAGTAGCCCTTGCTCGCCGAAACTAGAGAAAGCCTGTGTGCAGCAACAAAGACCCACCGCAGCCAAAAAAAAAAGTAATAGTTCCTAAGGGTAATTGCAGACCAGAACCCCGATGTTCAATTAATCATATAATTCCATTTCCTTGTGTTGGTGGAAAAACAACAGGTGTGGAGGAAAATTACATAACTAAAAAATGGTTGCTCAACAATATTTAATACAGTAAAAATCTCACTGTCATAAAGTAAACTTTGGATAATTTTCATTTTTAAAAAGTTTTTTTTCTTATTCCTGGAATCCATTTTGAAATTTCTCTTTCAAATCTCCTTGTTACCTTTTCTCTTTTTCTAGTACACCAGGGTCATATTAAAAAGCAAGACAAAACAAAAAAGTTTACAAATAATAAAAAGTTACATGACCTAGAGTTGGAAACATTTTATCTTACAGATCAGAAAACTGAGGTTAAGAACTTTGGTGAGGGGCTTCCCTGGTGGCGCAGTGGTTGAGAGTCCGCCTGCTGATGCAGGGGACGCGGGTTCGTGCCCCGGTCCGCGAAGATCCCACATGCCGCGGAGCGGCTGGGCCCGTGAGCCATGGCCGCTGAGCCTGCGCGTCCGGAGCCCGTGCTCCGCAGCGGGAGAGGCCCCAGCAGTGAGAGGCCCGTGTACCGCAAAAAAAAAAAAAAAGGACTTTGGTGAGTTGAGCACAGGTTTCAGGGTCTTGACTCAGAGCTCAGTGCTTCTCCCACTACACCACACAGATGCTAAATTAAACCCTTCTAATCATAATAGCTGTAATAAAAAGTTCTTTGTCAATGGGAAATAAATTAAAAGACTGTTTTTGTTCAGCCATGGACTTAAATGATTAAGAAAATAAATTACATACATTTAATAGCCAAAGATAAAAAAGATTAATTTACAAATAAAACAAATGCCAGGTGACTACAATGCATGTAAAAGAAGATACTGCGGGGCTTCCCTGGTGGCGCTGTGGTTGAGAGTCCGCCTGTCGATGCAGGGGACGCGGGTTCGTGCCCCGGTCCGGGAAGATCCCACATGCCGCGGAGCGGCTGGGCCCGTGAGCCATGGCCGCTGAGCCTGCGCGTCCGGAGCCTGTGCTCCGCAACGGGAGAGGCCACAACAGTGAGAGGCCCGCGTACCGCAAAAAAA